>NW_019168037.1:7593928-7745674 GCF_002303985.1 Durio zibethinus | reverse complement strand
AACTGGTTCAGAAATTAGCTTTCTTCTTTTCTACTATGCCGTTGTTTCGGTCGTATTAGATTTATGATTTCAGTTTTGCTGCTATGAATGTTTCAGAAAATAATCTACCCCTCTGGATCTTTGAACTATTTTACCCCCTTGATCATAAAAATGATAAAGTTGCTTCGATGGTGTCCGGTGATTGGCATGATTAATTTTTATTTCTTGTCTTGCTATACTGCTCCTGGGCTTTACTGACTGTTGAACTCACTGAAACAGATGTTACAGTTTTTTCCGTTACAATTTAAATTTAACATCTGTATGGTTGCAGGGACAACATAGACTAAATGGAAAGCCCTTGTATATTCTTGTGTAGCCACACCAGCAACAAATTGTTCTGCACCTTCTGTTATCATTTCATTCTTATCTCTATGTTGAATGAAGTTATACATTATTCAATGAGTTCCACTTTCTTGATATTTTGTTCTCTTAAAATTGTGGGTCAGAAGAGAAGTTGTATAAAATCAAATAAAAATAAATTGCATTCATACTACAATAATTTACAACTCTCACTTCCCCTCTTGTGCAAGGGTGAAGCGTCACCATTAGTTAGATAAAACTGCACTTTCCCTAACAAGATGGCTATTCTATTTTTTTTTTTCTTTTTTTTTTAATTTCTGTTCTGCCTAATTTGTTTCATCTAGTCTTTTTTATTACAATTTAAGGCATGTCAATGGGAAATATTTATTGAAGAAAAGGTTACGAGCAATATCAATATGTTCACTATAGGGTTTTTGTAATTTATCATTTCTTTCATTTTGCAGAAGACATTGAATGATTCTGAATCCAATAATTGAATTATTTTTCTCCTTAATTGGTCTTTTATAATTTTTAGTTCTATATATTTTCTTGTAAAGAGTGGAGATAATGCTTTACTATCTTTCCTGCAAGAAAATAATGCCATTGTATATCTAAAGATATTGCTGTCCATCAGGAAATCAACTCCCAGCATATCCGTGCAACTTGACTGTTCTTTTCTTTCTCATGTCATACTCAAATGCTTGTGGTCTCTTGCTATTTATGTATTTTCTGATACTTTGTTGGTTTCTTTCATTTAAAAAGCTCGGTTCTAATGACATATTAAAAGACTAATTATTAGTTTATATTATGTATTTTCCCCAGGCCTCTATCAAACTTTAATGGGATGAAGAGAGAGAGGAGAGAGAGAGAGAGAGAATATATAATCATGAATAAGGATCAGAATGCTTGTGCTTGTGCAATTGTTAGATTTATGAGTAGCCTCCACCAAATTAAAAAAAAAGTCAATGAGATGTTTCTAATGTTGAATGTCTACAGATAACAGCAATAGGCCCATATGACTAGTAAGATAAAAAAGGACAAGGCGAAGTGATACAAGCATTAGAATAGGCTGATATCTGGATAAGGTTTGGGTGGCGAATTTCTTGGCGTAGAATTTATTGTTGAAATAGTATTAGCTGAAAGAAGGTGGGTTGTTCTTGGTACTAATTACTAATTGAAATCTCCTATAGTTGAATACATATCCAATTTTAGTTCTTTTAGTTTCTATAAGCCACCATTAGATTCCGGTTTAAGTGGAAAATGAGGAAATGTTGATGGAACATACGTTGCTGTCGACTTTAGTTACCTGTCAATGGGAAAAAGAAAGAAAAGACATAATGTGAACAATATTGTTTTGATTCATTGCAAGTGGTGACATGCTGCACTTGAAGTCTTAAATTTGTCTGTGTGGCACAATTACCATTATAACTAGGTGAGACCTTGCCTAGACGCTGAAAACTAATGTTGAGCAGGTCGAAACCTCATGAGGTATTTGGTGCCATCTCGGGTGCATGCTAGACGTCCAAAAATAAGGGTTCAATGCAGATTTTAGTCTTAGCATATTTGTTTCAAGTAATGAAACAACAACTTTTAAAACCGGTTATGCTTGAATAACAACTTTCATGATTCAACCATAGACACTCTAAACACCTTTCAGTTGTCAAGTCTCTGATATTAGAATTAGAAGTAACGTTGTTTCCTTTTTTCTTTTTTCTTCTTTTTTCTTTTGTACAAAGGAAGCCACAACTCAGCCTAAGGATAGGGAAACAGGTTGTCAATGCTAAGATTTGTACTCTAAACTACCAGATGTCACCTCTCAAGGATGACTGTGTAAATTAATTAAATTAAATTTAAGTTCAATTATAAGTAATCTTACTTAGTCTTGAATCATGAATAACTACAAAGAATGGTGTTTTATTGCTAAAGCCAGGTGTAAGAAATAGTGATCATATTTGCCATTCTATATACACATATTATAATTTTAAATTGCATCCTCTGACTTTTAGAGTTAAGTTCTGTCTCCATCTACCTGACTGATGAGCTTTACTTTTTTTTCAGTTAGCAGTGTTGAAACGTGCAGACAGGATAATGTCTACCTCTCCGCTACTTGAATATATGCATTTTTCTCATTTTCAGAGGCAAAGCTTGGTTTCCCATTTGATCCCATTCCAAATGTGATTAGTTTTCTGATGCTTTTTTTAGTTTTAATCCTCTTTAATTGGAAAGATGTTCAGGTGTATTTCTCTTTTTGGCTCTTTTAGTTTTAGTTTTCATACTTACGAATGAATTGTTGTGGCATGTCAGTACTTGTTTGTTGTTCATTCAATTTATCATATCATGTTCCATCATATGTCAAGCTGCTTAATGGAGCGTTTAATTAATATTGCAGGTCAGTTTTTACCGTTTTGTGGTTTTGATAAGAGATGAGGATATTGCTGAGGGCTGATTTTTTTTTTTTAATATTTGTGGTTATCAAGATTTGAATCATATCATTGTTGTTAGGGAATACTGATCTCATTAACAAGAATGGAGATATAGCAATTTAATTTTTTTGCAGGAATGAAATATCGATGTGGAAATATATTATTTACTAATGATTTTTTGTATAATCGTTATATAATTGAATTTTTTAATATTTTATACAATAATAAAATTTTATTTATTGTGAAGTTTTTTGTTCAATTCGTAAATAAAAAGTTATTACGAAATCTTATTTTATTTACAATTAATTTTTCAATTATAGTGGTTTAAGCTATTTTTTAATATTTGTATATAACAACAAAAAAAAATTGTTACAAAAATTTTTCATCATATTTGTAATATATTGTAGCCCAAAAAGTTTTTTATTTGCAATGATTTTTAATACTATTGTTTTATTTATTTGTTTTAATATTTTATCCAATAAACAAACCAAAGTTGTTTGTGAAAATGTTTATCAATATTTGTAATGATAAAAATTTATTGTTGCAAAACTTTTTTATTCGTCAATTGATTTTTCAATGTTGTTGGCCTTATTTTTTTAATGTTTTATATAACAATGAAAATGTTGTTACAAAAATTTTTATCATATTTATAAAGATTAAAAAATTATCATGAATTTTGACATGATTTGCACTTGTTATAACATATTTGGAAAATTAAATTTGACGAACCAAAAAGTTTAAATGTATCATTTAGAACAAAGAATAATAAAAAAAAATTACAACAAGAAAAATTGTCAATTATGTCAAAATTGTATCCATTTTTTATCATTGAAAAAAGATAAAAGTAATATGCAAAATATTACTAAATATTCAAAAAATATGTTGGTTTAATACAAGTAAATTGTTTATATAAATGAAATCACATAATGTAAATTTAATCATTAGACAAATATGAGCCAATATTTAAATCATCATCACAGCCTTTTGAGTCTATTTAAATCATCATCAGAGCCTTTGCCTATAACCAAATTCTACAATGAACTCGTCATCATCATCTTTTGTAAAGAACTCCTCATTCTATGCAATTGCATTCATTGTAGCTTTTATCTTTTCTGCTACCTCAACAAGAATTGTTTGCCTAGGTATGTCATCCCTTTGTAACATAGTAACTTTACTCATATTATCAAATGATATTGTTGTACAATCACATACATCACACTTATCTCATTGTTAAATTTCTCCATCATCTATCAAATCATTCGTCTCATCAATGGCAATTGAGATGTTATATAATTCACGTGAAAGAGCCTTCGTCACAATAAGCCAATTAAGATCTTTTGGTTTTTGAGCAAAGTAAACTTGCTTTACTTGTGATGCTAGCACAAATGACTCTTGTGTTTAGAGTCGATTCATATTAACACTTATAAAACCATAAGCATCAATCCTAAATCTAGTGCCTTTATTTAAAACATTTTATCAATCGTATTTAAAATCACTATATTATTTCTACCAATATACTGTAACTCATATATATCTATAAAATCACCATAGTATAATTTGTTGGGAAAATTATTATCTCTCTGCACCATTTCTCCATCGTTTTTAGTTTTTCTATTTCTTTCACGATCATGCATGTAAAATTTAAAACCATTCACTATTTTGTCACTGCATTTTATAACGATATGTAAAGGAGATTGTGTTAAATTAAGTAAGTCAATTCTTACAATTCCTTTAGTATGTAATTTTACCACCTATCAAATTATAGTACAAATTAATAAATTATATGAAAACAAGTAAAAATACAGTTAAAGTTCAAACAAAAATCAATTTATAATTATTATGAATATAAATAATAAAAATCATTACATACCTATGTATAAAACAAATTAGGAAATTCAACATTATGTCTCTCTTTCTATATTTCTTCAAGAAGTCTTTTTCAATTGCTCCTTATGCTCCTTGCAAAACAATTAATAAAATTAATAGTAATTGAATTTTGTTAAAAAATTTAACAATTCATGGTTCAATGTATTCTATAGAAGGTAATATATCATCACAATTATTTAGGACATATGAATGGGCTTGATTTAACTCTGTGAAAGTAAACTCATTCACTAAACATTTCCTTATGGTATACCCACTTTGACAAAAATCGAAAGGCTATCATTCGATAGAGACATATGACAACTATCATCATTATGCATTGGTTGATTAAACTTGATGTCAATATCTTCTAAATACCTTGAATAAAAGGTAAGACATTCATCAACTAGATAACTTGTAGCAATTAATCCTTCTGAGCGTGCTTTGTTATGACAATATGACTTTAATTTTCTTAAGTACATGATAATTAAACAGTTTAAGAAATGAATGTTTAATTCAATTATTATTTAAAAAAATGACAAACAATAATATAGTGAAATTGTGAAAATTTTCTTTTAATAGAATACATCCATTGGAGAATTAAACTATATGCTTTTGTAAGTTTAGCCTCATAGGGTAAATACACTATCAAGTGAATCATAATATTAAAGAAAGAAAGAGGAAAAATCATTTCAAGGTTACATAATATTAAGATTATCTACATTTATAAGTGATCAAGATCATCAACATCATGACTCTTAAAGTATGTCTCGAAAGAAAGCACTTAATTCGATTAAAGGATCACAAACTTATTTAGGTAACAATTCACATATAACCAAAAAAAGAAGCTACTTTAAAAATATGACAATCAAGACTCTTCATGGATGATATTATTCTTTCTTTGTCATTAACACACCAAGAAATATTAGACATATATTCATTAGGAGTTTTTAAATTCACCAATAAACTACATAAAACCTGTATATTTTCATCAGACAAAGTATAGCAAACAGTTGGCATTTGAATATTTACTACAATTGGATGAAGTTCAGACCTTATACCCATATTTACTACATCATAACATGACTGTAACATGTCTTTATTTTTTATTTTGATATTCATCAATTTTTCAAGTATGTTGTCACATGCATTCTTTTCAATGTGCATGACATCTACGTTGTGACAAAGAATAAAGGTCTTCTAGTAGGGTAATTGAAAGAAAATACTTTTTTCTCTAATTAAAAACACTAGTAGTTGCATCATACTTTTTTCGTTGCTTTACTTGATGTACAATGTTGGAACAAATCAAAATGCCTTAAGACTTCGTCACTATCCAATTTTTTTGTTACTTGTCTGAATTTTTTTCTTCCATCAAATGAAGCTTTATCTTTTTTTCGCTTGTGATTTTTAGGTAAAAACCATCGATAACACATATAGCACACTTTATGTGGAACTTTAAATGAAAAAAAAGTAATGTCTTTGTGGCATAAAAGGTATGTAAGATGTTCTTTTGTTGACCACCCTAATATAAATGCATAGGTAAGAAAATTTAAAATAGTTCATAAAATTACTGCATGTAATTTAAAATTTTGCTTACTATAAGTATCATATGTGTCAAACCTTTCTTCTCATAACTACTTTAGCTTTTCAATAAATGATTGCAAATACACATCTTATATCCATTCTTAGAAATTTAAGCTTTGAGATAAGAAGTAAAAGCATAAAATATGATTCTTTCATACACATCGAATGAGATAAATTATATAAAATCAATACCATAAGCCAAACACTATGTTATGAGCTCATGTTCTCAAAAGGTTGGAACCTATTACAATTTTAACCAAGTCCCACGTTTGTTGTATTATAAGCAAATGCAGTACACTAATTCATCTAATGACTTCCAAGCAATAAAGTTTGCAGGATGTCTTAATCACCTATTTTATACCCATTTTTCATTGTGCCACCTCATATGAGATGTTGTCTTTTCTAACATATATAACTTTTGTAATAGATTTAAGAGGAAAATGTTATAAAACTTTGTGAGGGACATTTTTACTTCCTGCAGTTGACTGTCCTCTAGATGAATAACAAATCGGACACTCATTTGCATTTTCATATTGACCCCAATAAAGTATACAATCATTGCAACATACATTTACTTTCATATAATTCAGTCTTAATTCAGTTATTATGTTTTTTGCCTCATAATATGAAGAAGGAAGACTATTTTCATTAGGAATTACTACCCTAATCAGTTCTAGCATAGCATCAAAGTACATATCACTCATATGATACAAGCACTTTAAAAGTAGAAGTTCAACAATAAAATATCACTTTGAATATTTTTTCATACCAAGGTACAATTCTCGTTTAACATCTTTTAATAGCATGTAAATTTAGTAGCCTCAACATTGGATTCTTGATGCATACTTTTTATATTGTTGTTCATATCAAATGCATCAGTGAATAGTACATTCATATCCATTAATCCACATGCATTACATAACAAACCAACCAAGTCATCATTTCCATCCTCTCTGTTAATGTCATTAGCATAATCAACTTTTGATAAATCTTCTATTTTCCTGTGTAAATGCTAAATGGTGTAATTAGTGAGAAATTCATACTTGAATGAATATAATCTAATCTTAGATTTTTTTCTTGACAACTACAATTTATAACTACTACAATGGCATCGAATTCTATCATCCACATTTGGTTGGTCAAATGCAAACTCTAAAAATACATCAATCCCTTTCACATACTCATCATTTGTTCTATTGTCAATATTCATCCATTCCTTGTTAAAAACCATCTACAATGGATTTAAAATTATAAAAATGATATTATAGGTGAATACATATATTATATTAAAAATTCAAACAGCCAATATAATTAAATTAATTTAATTTTCAATAAAATTGAAATAAGCAGATAAAACATATATTGATAAGGATGTAAATGAGGTTGGTAAAAGATCCACATAAAATAACTACCAAAACATCCATATAAATGGATTACAATTTATATCATCTTGATGATGTGGATATCTTAGAAAATCTTCAATATTATATGATGATAAGAGAATCAAACAATTCTCAAACAAAATACACCTAACAATACAATCTATTGTTAAGTAGATAAAATTTAAATTACAAATCATATATGACATATGGCTAAACGTAAACTCTTAAAATTTTAGAAAATTACAATATGGGCAAACAATTAAACTGAGTAAGATGAAGAATAAATTGAGTAAGTAATAATAGATTTACCTTGAAACGTAGATAAATAATGGATAAACTCCTTGGTTTTAGCCCCTTTTTTTTGTCCTTTTTTATTACAGTGATATGGCTATTGTAAGTTTGAGTAATTGAAATTGCATAAATTTGAGTAAACAATGAAAGAGAGACTTGAGTCTCGGTAGTGTATGTAATACAATTCTTTACTGTGTAAAAAAAAAAAAAAAAAACTTGTATTAGCTTTGCCTATTTTATTTTTTGCAATCTTATGATAAATGGTTGTTAAAATCCCTCCAAAGTCGACATTTGTATACCCGAAGCCTAAATAATTTTGTAATAAATAAGTTTTTCCTTTTCCATCAAGTAAACCTTAAAACTTGGATTTTTACACCTAACTGCTTCATTTCTTTCGATTCTCTATTTTTTTTTTTCATATAATAGAATCATTTAGAGATTCACCACAACTTTTGAAGATTATACTAAATTGAACTATATCATATGATTTAATGGTAAGCAATATCTAATTTAACTATAATTATTTTGGTTTCTGTCTTTTTCCCCATTCATGCATTTCAAACAATAAGATATTAATGATTTTGTGAAATTTCTTAGAATGTTAGTTTATGACTTTAGACTTTGTTTTATTATGACTTCAATTCTAGTATAATACGGGTAGTTGTTAAGCATTGTTTGTCTTGTTTCATTGCTTTTTTACTTCAATTTTGATATTATACATGCTTGTTACAGTTATATATATTTTTAGCTTTTTATGGTAATTTGTATTTTATATATGCTTACGTGATTTTATCCTCTTGATATTTTTTCCCACTGATTCCTAAAGATTTTTTCATTGATTTGGTTAATAAGGGTGAAACTTTAAAATCCTTAATTGTTAGCAGTAACAAAATGAACCTTTAATATTTGATTATTATATTTTATTGGTTTTTATTTTGTTATCATATACATTTAAATAGTCTTTGTTTATTGTATTCACGTTAAAAAAACTTACCAATTTTCTTTATATTATAAATTTCAGTATTGCTATCAACATTTGTCCACTAGTTCATGCAAGGTGTAAAAACACCAAAGTCAATTTACTTGAAAGGATTGGACCCCGAACCATTCATGTCAAATTAACTATCATTTGTGATACAATGCATTGCTGTAATAGATGGAGAAACTTTGTTGCTTCACACTACTTGAAGTTGGGAGACATTAGTATTTTCAAATACAATTTAGCTAACAACAAATGTGATGTTTCCTTCTTTTTTTGTGATGGAATTGTGCTAACCAATCAAATTGTCTAAACCAGAAAAAATTCATTATCCATTTTTTCTTTGCTTATAATTTTAAAAGAATATCATAATCTAAACATTTTCCTTTCGACTAGCACGTCATGATGTCAAAGTTATTAACCTTGAAGATTCAATTTCATAATCAGAGGATTTTATTATCTACAATATTAAAGAAGAGTTTGACCCTGAAAAAAACTCTGACAATGTGCATGAGGATCATACATTTGATTGCATGTTGATTAAGACAATTTGCAAACTTCTTACATCTTGGTAAAGAGTCTTATAGCCTAATTTTATATATATTTTTTTATTAAATTTGATTCTCTTAATTCACTTAAATAAGGCCTATCTTAACAACAACACATTTCGATTCAATTTGTCAAAAAACATATGCCCAGACACCTATTAGTCATCACATTTACTGTTCCAAGCAATGAGGAAGAATGGAAAGTTTAGCACATTTATGAAAGAAAGAATAAAGCTTTCTTTATAGGTTGGCACAAGTTTGCCATTGACAATGACCTTAATTCGCATGACCATTGCATATTCATGAAAATCAATCCAAATAAATTCTTAGTTGTTGCATAAAACGGTAACTAGTGGTCAACATCTTTAGCTCAATTGTGGAAGTTTATTGAGTTAAGGAAGTTTACTATGGTTTAGTTATTTATTTTCGATCAAATGAGTTTAAGGTACTTAACAAATTGAAAATAATTAGATCTGAATGTTTATGTTTTTATTTTTCTTTGTTTTTTATGTTTTTCTTTATTTAATTGAAAGCAGTTGGATCTGAGTGTGAACAATTGAAGAAAGAAACTAAGCTCATAATCCACCAAAATGCAAGCACCTAATTATAAAAAAAAATGCATGGCTTTCATGTTCTCAACATCGATGCAAGGGAAAGTAAGGTTTTCAATTAAACAACAAAAATAAAGAAGGATTTTAATTTTATTATGTTTAAAATAAGGTTTTATATTATGAACAAAAAAATATATTTTTTTTTGTTCAAAGATAAAACCATTGTTTAAAATATAAACGTAGTCTTAGAGAAAAATAATATTGACCAAACCACTATATTTCTATGACAATAAAAGTAGTTTTTAATAAATAACCAATTACTACATTATGGTTTACAAAGAATCAACTAAGCACCACATTTTCGTATGTTAAACTTAGTCTTTTAATTAAAAACAACATTTGTGGAAGAGGAAATGTAGCCTTTGAAGAAAAACAACCACTACATTCTTTTTATAAACATAATGGTTTTTATAACATTTCTATGACAATAAATGCATTTTTAATAAACATGTCATAACGTATCAATTCAAAATCTTGATCACTAAATGTAAATATTTAAAATTAAAAAAAAAAACAGAAGTCACCACCAATCTATTTTAAGATGTAATTGGTCATCCAAAAAATTTTATATTTTTAATAAAACAATAAAATGAGTTTAAAATTTATTAAAAATATAATTTTGAATGTCTTATTGGTTATTATTTTAATTGATTTGTGATAACAATTTTTTTAAAGCATACTAATTTATTATTTTATCGAAATACAGGGTAGTTAAGGTACACATTATAGCCTTTTTCATTTCTATTAGTTATTGAAAAAAATTATTCCAAAATCCATAATTTAATTCATAGTATTGGGTTAGGAGGCTTGCTCCACCTTTAAGAACATAAGTTTAAAAAGGATCTTTGTTTATGGTTGATTGAAAAGATGGATTTAAATAACCGTTGTTTGAATTTGTATGGTCATGAGATACCATTAATAATTGAAACAATGTCAATTATTATTGCTGTATCAACTAAGGGCCTTTTTGTTACATATTTTTCTAATGAGTCGAAAATCTCAAGTGTTTGTAAGCAATTTCATATTCCAAAAAATGGTTGCATGAAATTTGATAACTTAGAAAAAGAAATTCCCACATTACATTCTAATTCAAATGAGTTCAAGGAAAAAAAATTTTATATGCATTAGGTTGTTTAGTATGTCCTTCAACCTCTACATATACTGAAAAAAATACATTTGTTGCCTATATAGTATTGGATCTAGTAAACTTTTAAATTTGACAAAATATGTTTGTGAAACATTGCTATCAAGAGTTCATAGTTTTCATAATAAAAGTATCGGAAAGAATGGAAAAACAAAATGGTTGTGTGGATGTGTTTTGATTCCTCAGGTTTGCTTTTATTTTTTTAATTTAATTAGATGTTTATTTATTTATAGATTTTTTATGATTTATATTATTTTTAAACTAAAAGTTATCTAAGTTTTGTTGCATGAATTGTATTACATAGATACTTTTTTTGGATTATGCATCTGGTACACAATTTAACAATGAATATGGTCTATATTTAGAACCTAGGATTGCTGCATGGAACTAAGCAAACATTGATCAAATTTTGGCCCATATTAAAGATTTCAAAAATCTAAAAGATGTTTAAGGTAATGTGAATCGAGCTTCTTTCAAATACTTTTATTTTTTTGTATTATTTTATTTTTAAAATGATATAATACTTCATGTTTAAATAATTAGACACATATCATTTGATAAAAGTTTGCCAGAAAAGTTGTCAAATGCTCATTCCTCTTGTGAATACAAAGTATGCATACAAAAATTTGACTTATTATTATTACATTAACTAAATAAGATAATTATAGGTTTAATATTTTTTTTTAAGAATTATGTGAACGTGTTGATCACATGGAAGAAGAAATTAAAAAGAGTTTAAAGTGTGCTATTAAAAAGAGATTAAAGAGATCAATGAATTTTTCGAATGTCAAATAAATGACATAAAGAGAAATATAATCTATACAAGATAATAGTTGCCATAGAGTAAGACATAATAAAGCTTAAAATCGATATTGATAAAATCAAAAGATCATTTGACATCTTATCTTTTAAAGATGTTTTATGTTCAATGAAAGATAAAATTCTTCAAGCCATTCGATTAAAGGAGTTTCATTGCTTGAAATTTATTTCGGATATTTGTTGGTGATTGTAATTGCGATGATCTTCCTACAAAGTTAACTGAAGACTTTGTCCCCATTTGGATTCTACCGCATGAGCTCATCGCATCACTAGTTGAATTCAAACACCAACTTCAGTGAGGTCAAGTCAGCGTAAATATCTCATTAATTTTTTTTTCAACTGTAGCTACAGTCATTTTTTTTTAATTACAGTTATAGTAAATTTTGTTATTGTTTTCAATCTCACCATAGCCAAACTCACCATCCATCCAAATAGAACTTTTATACATGTTATGGATAAAAATTTCTTCAATGCTAATGGTTTAAGTGATGGTCAATAACATAGTTAAGAATAGTGGATTATAAAGCTTACATTTTTGGTGTTTTACATGATACTTTTTTCATCATTTTGGTTATCATGATACTTAATTTTACTTATATGCATAATTATATACTTTAGTTTTAAGTTATAAATAAATTAAAGTTAGCTTAGTTCTTCAAAATTAAAATTTGATACTATTACATCATATAGTCTACGAATTCCATCAAAATTATTGATGCTAGTTCAACGTCAAATCAAGTTTCTCAGTCATTTTAGATGAAAATACGTTCTACTAGTAAACTTATTCTTTGCCAACATGTAGATTACCTTATTATAGTGATTTTATTAAAAGAATACATAAATTAAAGAAATAGATGTTTGGTTTTGGCTCATATAATGCTATTCTTAATGTTAGACACATTAATAGGTGTAATGCTAAAACATTTTGATCATAAATTATTATAATTAAATTATTTTTATTTATCTTAATTTTGTGCTTTTCATTCATTTTTATTATTATTATTAGTTTTCTAAATTAAACAAATGATTACATGAAATGTAATCATGTTATGTTATTATAAATGTTCAACTTGAGAGTTTGAGTGTTTCATCACTTTGTAAATTGCCTAAAGCTGTAAATTATATTTGTAAGTATGTATGAAATGATCATTGAAAGAGTAGCAGGTACTATTGGATATTTTTACCCTAGTTTTCATTAATGAAAATTTTTTATTATTTTTTTACACATGCAATGGTCATATTATTATGGATTTCACAATACATATGCATTAAAGTCTAATATGATGTCATTGGAACTGAGAGTTTGGATTAGACATGATGTCACTAGAATCAAAAGTTTGGATAACTTCTTTAGTAGGTTGCCTAGCTTATCATTATAGGGTAGCTTTTTTAATAAGGATTTTGATTAGTTAGCACTTAAAAATGATTGTAGGTAATTTATATATTGAGTTATACATGCATGATAAAGGCAAAAAAAGATTGAAATCCTTAGACTAAGTGGCACATGCCATGTTCCTCATTAGTAAGATCTTATATTACTATCTAAGATTATTACTTTTGTTCTTAGTAATAATAATTTTTTATTAATTTAAGTCAATTTCTTTAATAAGTTGTTTAAACATATATCTAAAATAGCTTGAATGATAATGTGTATGTAATGTGATAGGATTTCATTATGACCAATAAAAGAAAAACAACTTGGGCTGATGTGCAAAATCTTAGTATCTTATGCATGACTCACCTTGAAAAGTGTGAATTGGTAATATAAGTTTCTTAAACTATTATTTTTACAATCTAAATTTTATTTTATAAAATTTTGAATCTTAATGTTTATATTTAATTTGTCTGTAATCATAAGTTATTTTTTATTTTTTATTTATATAATATTATGTTATTTTATTTATTTTATGATATTGATTGCTCATATTTTTTTGCTTATAAATGACCAAAATATTCATTGGTATTTATGTGTCATTGACTTGAAATAGAAGGTTATTAAAGTGTTAGACTCTCTGTCATTGTCAAATGATGATAGAATATTGAAAGATATCAAAAAAGTGGTAATATATTATCTTTATTAATAAGTTTTATAAATATTATCATTTTATTTTATTATGTTATATTATATGATATATATATATATAATGCATTCTTAGGTTGCATGTTTAGAATATGTATTCAATAAGCCATTCTTTCACAAAGAAGAAATTGAATTGCCAAATTTAAACAATTGGACAGTTGTTGTCCCAAACTATGCTCCATGACAATTAAATACATGTGTTTAAAATTTATTATGATTTCTCTTAAATTTTAAATAAATAAGTTGTAAATATATATTATATGTTGTATAAGATTAACTTTTTTATTTTGTATTTTTTATTCCTTTCATCTTTTATTATTACAGATATGATTTATGGAAATTTATACAAACGTTGCGCCTTAATGGCTACTATGAAGTTGTATGATATCTAACTTACAATTCTTATTATAGTGATTTATGAATTGCAAATTTTAAACATTAATATTAGTTTATTAATTTAGCTTATAGTTTGTAGATGATTTTAATTGATAAAATTTGTTAGTCTATCTTATCCAACACCCTACTAACAGAAGGCGAGAAGAATTGATAAATGTTATGCAAAAGCATTTACTAGCATTTGCAATGAAGTGGAATAAAAAAGATGCAAGAAATTCAAGAGAAACCATTTAATTTTAAGTTGATGTATTCTTTAAATATGTATGAAATTAATTGTTTTATTTAAAACTTTTCACTTGTTTGTATTAATTAATTGTGTTTCAAATAAACTCAAATAAAACAAAAACGTTACATCATTTTTATCTAAAAATTATAAGTTTGAATGATCAGGTGAGATCATACTTCAATAAATCCAAACCTTGCTTTAATTACAAGTTTTATTATGATGAAAATATATATATGCTTATATGAATTACAAAAGGCTTTCATTAATTTATCTAATATATGATTCTATTATAAGTTGACTTTCATTCTTATGAAAATGAATATCAAAATTTCAATACATTTTATGACAAAAAACCAATTGACTTTCCTAAAATTAGTAATAAATAAATTGAAAACCAGAGTTTCGATATACTTTTTTTCTACAAACATCAAAGCAGTAGTTGATTGTCTAAAAAATAAAAGTCGATTTTCATGAAAAATAAAATGAGTACGTGAGTTTTTTTTTTTTTCTATCATTGAATCTTTTTTTAAAAAATAAAATGATCTTTATTTATGAAATACATGAAAAAAAAAGTACAATTCTAATATCATCCAACAAGAATAAAACAAAATAATAACCTAAACTTGCTTCAAACGAAAATAAATAAATCTAATGTTTTATTATTAATTTAAATCACATAATGATGACTGATGTTAGGCATTAATAAATAATAGTTAAAGCTAAATGATTGTCGAAATTCATTAGCTACATCCATTTTTCCTGAAAAAATATAAAATAAAATCTTAGTAAATAATCAAATGTATAAACAAGCAAATATTAATGTTGAAAATATATAATAATTGCCTCAAAAAAATCATTGCCAAATATTGTACCTACTTGAGTTGGGCCTGTTGGATTTTATTATCATCTATATCAAGATTAATATTATCATCAAAACAATTGCTTCAAACAACACTACAAAGTGTAAGTTCAAGATGTGGACATTTATTTTTTATGTGACCTTTCATTTTACAATGCCCACATTTTCTGTTGTTCTTTTTAATTTCAACTATAGGCCCACGTTTGCCTTTAGTTTTTACTCTAGTAGGATCATCAACATGCTCTATTAATGTTGGAATTCCTTCATAATTAACTTTGCACGTCTTTTCAAATCGTCTTGCAAAATTAGCTATTTCATTCCTAGTAGTATTAAATGTTTCAGAGAATTGAGATGCCACATAACATAACCTGTTACAATGTGAGCTTAAAGAAGTATAATGCAACATGATAATGCACTTAGGCTCAACATTTTGGTCAATCTATTCATTATGAGTCTAGAATGGATTCTATTAAATTGCTCCAAGATCATTACATAAATGATATGTGCATATGACATCCCTTTAGTTCCAAGTTGGGATATAATATGATTTAGCTACCTTATCAGTAGCAAGTCATTCCAAGTTTATATCTGACAAGTTCTATATTATTCTTTGTTGTATGTTCTAGGAAATCTTAAATTTTGAATTTAATAAAATAATTATTATAGCATGATTCTATTCATATGCATAATACAAGTCTAAGATATTTTATAAAGCCTCCAATTTTTGTTTCATCTATACAACTATCATTTAACAAGATTAATTTAGATATATGGTATAAATCACTTTTTATTGTTTAGGTATAATGAATTTGAAAATAGCCCTGAGAGTCAATCAACATTCCATGCCCACTTTTAAAAGCTCAATTGAGGATAAAAGCATAGTGTGCATCTCAAGAAACTCGAATGAAAATTGTCTAATGATGTTGTGGTATACCATTATTAAGCACATTAGATAGAGAATTTGACACACTGATAATTAAAGATGCCATTAGAGATAATTTGTAAAGTTTCACAATGTTAAGATATCAAACCACAAAGATCGTTTACCATTACCATATTAGATGCACTAGATCATTTCTGTGAGCACATTATGAAAATAACCCATGTTGAAATAACGAACTATTTTTTAGTGTGATAGATTTATGAATCACTTCATTTTAAAGGGATAATGTGAAATCTACTCATAAAGTACAAAAAGAAGTATGGGATTTAAATATCATAAGTGCTATAATAATCTAAAGGGATGAGATACTGTAAACTGGTAAATCTCATTCTATCATCTTAATGATACAAGTTTGCATTATTGCCAAACAAAATACTATTAAGAAAGGTTTCAATAAAAAGTTACTTAAGAAAAAGAATTTTTCTAACTCACTTTCCATTTTGATTTCATGAATCTCTCTAAACTTTAAAATTAGAGGAATTTGGAAATATGTGCTACTTTTATTATAATTAGGCACAAAAAGGCAAACAATAAAGTTTTCTAAATTTGAAAGTGAAGCAAGATATTTTATTAGCCTTTTTTGTTTGAATCTAATTTAAAGAATATGCCTTATGATCTTTTTAGTGAGATACTAGTGTTAATTGTGAATATGGGCAATCTTCTTTAGTCATGCAGATAGTAAAAAATGTGATTGTTAGTTTTTATCTTGGTATAATAGATGAGAAGTCTATAATGTTTTGGCATAGATGTTGAGGACGTTTTGAATTTGGTATATGTAGACTACATTAAAAGAAGTCCCAATGCTAATATACAATTATCGTTAGCAAATATCGAAAAGTTTAAGAATTGTTTATATCAACATTTTTAATTGTTTCCACTTACTACATTTAGTGGACTTTAAAATTTCATCACCCTTAGTAAAGCCATTTCAATTTTAGTAATGTGCAGTGAGAAGTCTAACTATGTGAAGCCTAAAGCTTTTAAATCCACTGCTAAGTTTTTGAAAACATAAAATTAAGGTAATGAGATTAGACATTAGTGATGAATACTGAGTTTGCATGATGGAACTAGGTGTAATCCTAAACTATTTTGTTAAGTCTTCTACATTATTAGAATTTTATCACCCCGCTAAAAACCATCATGGCTTTCGATCATATGGAATGAGAAGTCTAACTATGTGAAAGCTTAAAGCCTTTTAATCCACTATTAAGTTTTTGAAAATTCAAAATTAAAGTAATGAGATCAAATATAAGTGATGAATAATTGATTGGTATGATGGAATAAGGTGTAATGTTGAACTATTTTATTAAGTTTTTTGTAGGATTGTAGTGTTGGCGCTTAGTATGTTGTGCTTAGAATATCAAAAGAAAATAAAGTTGTAGTAAAAGTCAACCACATACTCTTGTATATGACATGATATATCCTACATTATTTCACATTTTTAGATTTTATATAGAATAAAGCCTTAGAGACTGCAACATTTAGTCTAAATCAAGCTCCAAGTAAAATTAATTTCTAAAAATCGTTACAAAATTAAAGTCAGACTAGAAGTTGATTTTCAAGTAACTTTTCTATGCTTGTGGTTGTAATCCAAATTTATGGGCTCACATCCCACAATTAAGGAAACTTGACTAAAAAGCTATCAATGAATTTTATTGATTGTTGAGATTTTGTTATCCATTATATAATACTAGAATTATCAAGTCTCATTGTGCAATCTATCTAGAAGATGACTTAGATTGTAGGAATATTAGGTTTTGAACTCCGTAAAGTTATTTTTATTGAATGACATGTTATGTTGATCTTTTAAGTGATTTAGTTATTGATGAAAAATGCCATAAGCAAACGAACCAATAGTAGATCCCAGCAATCTCATTTTCAAAACTACATTTAATCTTGCAGAAGAACATGAATATGACATTCATATGTTTTTTTATTATGTTGCATTTCAGGAAGCTATTGATGATCCTAACTTTTTGAGTTGAATGTTTGCCAAGTAGAATGTGATTGCATCAGTATTATATAATTGTGTATGGGATCTAGATGAATGATCACATAATTGTAGTCCAATTGACAGTTAATAAACTTACAAGGTTAAAAGGTATTTTATAGGCTAGGTAGAAAGGCTTAAAGCTAATTTTGTGATTGAAGGCTTTAAACAAAAAAAGGTATTTATTGTAAAAAGTCATTCTATCTTGTTTCTACTATTGATTCTTTTAAAATCTTTGTGGCATTAGTGTCTCATTTGACTTAAAGTTACATCAGTTAGATGTTAAGACATCTAAATTGAGCAACATGAAGGTTTTGTAGTTTCTGTGATGGAACATACAATTTATTAACTCTAAAAGTTCACTTATATGTTTAAAAGGAATTTATTTTATGATATTTAAAGTTTGATAAGATTGATACTATAAGAAAAATATCAGTGATCAATGCATGTCTAAAGGTTAGTGTGACTAGCATATTTTAGGTGCTTTACATTTTGGTGATATCATAACAACACCTAAAGACATTGACCTATTGCTTGAGATATAAACATATTGTCATGTCACTTTGGGTGAATATTCTAAGTGGGGCTTTCATTCTAGTTTAAGGATTAAGATTCTTTTTAATAGATATAGAGGCATATTCAATTCATCTAAAAAAACTTACATTCAATGTGTTAAGTAGGTTTGATATGCACTATTATTTTCTTACTAGAGCACCTATTGTGAAAAACGACATACTATTAAAATCTCAATGTCCTCATGATGATAATGAATGAATTCATATCAATTACTCAATATACCTCAAATGTGGGTAGTCTAATGTATGCTTAAGTATGTATACATTTTAATGTTGTGTATCTATAGTTGTACTTTAAAGACTTTTTGAATAATCTTGTAACTAAACATTAGCAATTCAACATTCTAAAGTTAGTCAGATATTTGATTTTATTTTTGCACGTTGTATGAAGCCAATTTCGGTAGTATTGTTTAGATGAGTTGGTTTTTGAAAAGTATGAAACGTATACTTATGGCATCTTCAATTACGAAGGTGAAACATATAGCATAATGTAAAGGTACAGTGAGATTGTTGGTTACAAAATATCATTTCAGAGTAGAGTTTTGTGGTTTCAATTTCAAAGTCATTAGGGATGTTTTAACGATAAATCTACATGGTGGCTTCCTTTCAAATATTAAAAGTTTTTCACACTCCAAATAAATAGATATTATCATTCAGATTATTAAAGAAAAAGTAATGGAATTCATTGTTGGAGTGAATTGTAAAGCATATAATCTACAGAGCCCATTTTAATGTGACGATTAACTAATTTTGGCTACTAAGTGTTTTAACAATAAACACTTATTCGATTTGTAGAGACTTCTGCTGTATTGGGTTAGTGGGAGCTTTGTGTAATGAAATTAGTTGTGACTATGATCGATGAATTCCTATTTGCCATACGTAAGTTTTGTTTGCTTGCATTTTGATGAATATGATATTTTGTTGGATGAGACTTTTTGGATAGTATCATGTGTTTTTTTTTGCAGCAATGTATCATTTTATTTTAGATGCATGTACCTAATGGAAATGGATAACGATTTCGTTTTCATATCATTTTCATTTCACACTATCATAGTACATCTTTTAAAGTGTTTGTGAGTCTACATACACATATCATGTTGGTACAGTGTATTTTGGAGCTCATAAATACTGCTTGTTATTATTGAAATATTCATAAGTGTACATACATATATCTTATTAATACAATGCATTATGAGACTCTAAATAGTTGCTGATTATAAAGAGCATATAAATTCACACATTTGTGCCCTATTGGTACAATTAATTCTGGAGCTTACAAATGTTCGTTCTGTCATGTAGTGATCTAGGTATATACCCATATTGACATTTTTAGTTTATGTTCATTATGTTAATCTTGATTCAATTCTAATGACTTATATTATTCAAGTGATAAATTGCTATAATTATCTTATTTTGGTGGACTAACAAAATCATTATATAGAGGATTTTATTAATTAATATCAATTAATGAGTAATTATTGTGGTATCATGTTGTAACATACCCAATCACATAATATGACATTAGTTAAGTGTGATCTCAATATTAATTTTGTAATTGAACCCATAATGTGATAAGTTAATTTTGACTAACATGTTTAGAAAGGTCCTTACTCTTGTCCTATATATATAAAGCCAGCTCGTTAAATTTTATAACTTTATTTTCGAATAAGGAGGAGTTTTTTTTCTCGTTTATTTCTATGTAGGTCTCATTTAGACATCCAAAAAAGGCATTGAGATTCACAAAACAGCAGCTTGTCAGTTTGAAAAGCTTGTAAGAATTTTTTTTTTTTTAATGCATACAATTCATGGAAGTTGCTATGAAGGGTTTTTGGACAAAGTTATACATTGTAACTTTGTTTCAATTTATGTAACCACTACATGAAGAACCTATTTTGAAATGAACATTGGAAATCAAAATAATTATGGAATTAATTAGAGGTAAAAAAGTTTTTTTTTTTTAAGTAGGAAAAATAATTAAAAAAAAAAGTTATCACATTTACTATTTTTAAACTTTAAACTTCCTATCATGACAAACAGGATAGTACATATTTTTGGTATAATAAACAAAAATAAGACATAAGAATTTATTAACCTCATTTGTGAAGTTAAAAAATTATACTAAATGTATAAAAAATAAACTTAAATAATGAAAGGAAAAAAAAAAGATTAAGTTAATTGTGAATTTAGACTAAAAAAAGAAGGAACCCTTTACAGTTAACACATATTTAATTCATTAAAAGGAAAAAAATCCAAGATTTATGGGAAATTTTGCCTTATCCATTCTAAAAAAATTGTTCTTATCCAATGGGGTAAATGAGATAAAACAATGTACAAATTAACATAGATCTTATTTCCTTCTATTCAAACTTTCTTGATTTAGCCTCCTTGTGTGCATATAAGAGTAGCACCCTTCACTAGACAAGCATCACAAGCAAAAATATATACTCTTCAGTCTTCATCAGCTGCCGGTGCAACCATGTCCATCACTCTATTTTCTTCACTAGTCCTCTTCATCCTTCCTGCTGTCTATTCTTCAGAGCCTGTTATAGATTTAACAGACTCTCTGTCCCAAAATCGGATGTTGATTTGTTGGAATTCCCATTGAATCTAGAGTATTTAGAGGCTGAGTTTTTCTTGTATGGCTCTTTGGGTTATGGCTTGGACAAAGTTGCTCGAAATTTTAACCATGGGAGCCCCAAACTCCTATTGGTGCCTCAAAGGCCAAGCTTGATCCTGTTATCAACGATGTAATCGTGCAATTTGATCTCCAAGAAGTTGGACATTTAAGGTTTTCATGTAGTATTTCTTAGATCTGTCAATTTGTGTATCTTGTTATTAACACTGTAAAACAAAAATTATTGTGTCACAGTTCGTATTCACATGCAAAACACAAATACATTTATTTAGTTTTTGTTAAACTCTAATATAGTTTTTGCTAAAATTATAAACTATGCCGCTTTTGTATAATTTTTTGTATCGTATTACCATATTACATTTATAATTATCAAGTCTAGTATTTATTTTCATAACAAACAAGTTAGTCTTTGTCAGTTGTTCTGATGGAGATGCTTCCTTGATGCAGGGCAATTAAGAAGACAGTGAAAGGATTTCCAAGGCCAGAGTTGGATTTGAGTAAAAGAATCATTTGCAAAAGTTATAGATCAAGCATTTGGGAAGTCATTAAACCCCCCCCCCCCCCCCCCCCCCCCTTTTGACCCTTATGCCAATAGCATCAACTACCTGATTGCTTCCTAGTTGATCCCCTATGTTGGACTCGCTGGATAGGTTGGTGCAAATTTAAGACTCCAGGGTGCTGTTTCAAAGAGGGTAAGGCCGCCAATAAATAATAATTCACCAGAAACAAAATTTAACCGGATTCCAATTATAATTTGCCTTTCGTTTTTCAGCTAGTTGCAGGCCTCTTAGGTGTAGAATCTGGCCAAGATGCGGTCATCCGAAGATTGCTATATAAGAGAGCACTGAAGAAGGTACATCCATATGGGATAACCGTAGCAGAGTTCACAAATCGGATTTCAAAGCTAAGGAACAAGATGGGACATGCTGGGTGGAAAGTTGAAGGCCTTATTGTTCCCAAAGTTAAGGGTGCTGAGGGAAAAATCAATGGTAAGGTGCTAGCTGGAGATGAATATTCAGTTGCATATGACAGAACCCCAGAAGAGATTCTGAGGATTGTTTATGAAAGTGGCAATGAAAGTGTCCCCAGCGGTTTCTATCCGAAAGGAGCTAATGGCCGTCTTGCTAGATCTCATCTACACTAGATCATTTCCTGTCACTTTTGTTTCTTTAATCTTAATGATAAATTTTTGTCATAATATTTGACAGAACTATGAATATCATAAATGGCTATATGTGCAATATAAATTGTCATAATATTTCCAAAACAAAACTGTAACATACTACTTGTTTGGTCATTTCTAATTCACCGCTGCATCAGTTCAACTACAAACCTGGAAACACCAGCCATACCTGGGATAGGAATATATCAAATGGTATCAACATAAGTTGCTGTTATTTATCTAGCTAGTAAACAGATAAGAGTGTTTGCACCAGCTAAAGTAAAGGATATGAGATTTGACAGTCACAATCCAGTTCATTTCGGGAAAATATGAGAATTTTAATCATCATGATCATCATCAGCGGCAGCTTCTTTTTCTCCTCCCCTGAGGGAGACTAGACTCTCCATAAAAGCAACAGCGTTGAATGCGCCAAAAGTTCCATCGATTGCAAAGTGCTTTCCTTCTTTACGACTAATATCAAATATGGTAAGGCCTGTTTCTCCTTTCAAAAGCAACTTTTCATGCATCCCAAATCCTATGACTTTTTTGTAAGGTACAAAAGGTCCAATAACATGTAGTTTAGTCCATGACTTTTTGCCACCATCTTCATCCATCGTCCATATTTCAAACCATTGGCGTTGTCGTCGATTGAGAGAATTGACCACACAAAGCGAACTCCTAAACACATCAACTCTCCTTTCCAAAACTTTTCCATGAACAACAACACGAGGAAGTAAAAAGCTGATGATCTCATCACTACTTACATTGAATCTAACTATTGCATAATGTCTGACCCAAGAATCCAACACTCGTACTCGTACCAACCAATGAATAGCCCCATTTACAAAAGCCTGATTTCCACAAGGATCAAACTCTACAGAATTCAGTATTTCTTTTCCTTTCCAAGAATTTGTGCCTAACGTATATACTTGAGCTTGGTTGGATTTAGCTTTAAGCCTTTCATTATACAAAAGCCAAGAAACTATCCTCACAACCTTACAATCATCAATGATGGGATCATAACCAAACCCAATTGTGACTGAAACTTCACGGAAATTTGGTGGACCTGGAATTGGGGATTCGGGGAGAATCTTGTGTTGCCTAGTGGTAGGGTTATAAAGAAGGACTTTTCTACCAGCAATGAAATGCTGATCATAATATAAACACACCAACCCATCACAAGAACCAACTGCGTTCATGGACGCAAAACAAGATCTAGTGAAAGGCATGCAGATATCAAAATAGACATCAAATGTATCATCTCTAAGCAACAATGCTTTCAGCTTTTCTTGGCCAGTATTGCTTTGGTTTATGAATACCAGGTCCTGTTTCTCATTGTTGTGGTTTTTAAGGTGGGCAGAGACAAAAGAAGATGTTGTAAACAGATAACACCAAGTCTTGTGAACACACCTGAAACGCATTAAAGATTTCACTGGAAGTCTTGAAAGAATATCCCATATTATTTCTCCTGGCAGGTTGCCGGCAGCCATGGTTGCAAATCGTTTCTTTCTTTCTTTCTTTCTTTATGTGCTGCTGGGATTGGTATCTAAAAGAGAAAATTCAAGCAAAGAGTACTTATAATCAGGCTATTTAAATAACAGTCATGGTCACGTTTTCGATCGCGTCGCGATTATCCTGTTTTCGGATATAACGAAAATCATTGCGGTCACTGCGATTATCACTGTCGTGAATTTTTTTTTTTTTGCACAATTTATTATAAAATGTAATAATTATAATTATAATTATAAAAACTCTTATTCAATGATTTTAAAAATAGTTTATGACACTATGTTTTTTATTTTTAAAAAAAATTATTCACAATTTTATTTAAATTATAAAAAGCATTCATATTTGGTTTATCCACAATTTTTCTTGGCCAAGTTTATATTCAATATTAATTCTAGACAAATCAAATATTAACAAAACATAATATGTTAAATACCAAGCATCTATATTTAATAAAATTACAAACTTAAAAATATAATAATTTCAAATTCCATCAACTACAATTATTGATATATATTTCAAATTTTACCACATGGTAGAATGACGAGAAGGATCAAATTCTTTATTTTCACTTTGAGAGCCATGTTGACTCCATCTCTATCCCTAAAGCCTTTATTCTTGATACATTTAAGGTAGAGAATATATTTGAGGATGATACATTTGTGGTGGGGGATACATTTGTGGTAATGGTACATTTGAGGTGGAGGATACATTTGAGGAGGTGGAGGATACATTTGAGGCGGATAATAATCATATGGAGGTGGATAACCATGAAGAGGTTGAAAATTAAGTTGTTCCAGTGGATAGTATTGTCCTTAAGTACTAGCAGATGATTCACTATACTCAAAGTTACTAGAATTTCGTCTCCCACCTGAAGATGAAGAACCTCTAGAAATATTATAATGGTGCTTCTTGGCTTTTCCTTTTGATCGAGTTGTATGTGCACTTTCACCCTTACTAGATTCAACAAATGGATTTACTCCGTATTTTGTCATATTAATGAAAAGTCCACCAGTAGCAGCAAGCCCAAATTCTCCTCCAAGTAGGCTGTAAGGTTGATTTACATCTATATTATCACCAAAATTCGCACCATCACCATCACCATCATTTGGACTTAAACTACCACCATCATCACTTTAACTTGGTGTTGGACTTGAACTTAAATGAGACACATTCCTTTCTTGAGATTGGCATGATTGTTCATATTTATTTCATTATCAGAATTATCTACAGGTAACCAATCAGAGTTTTGACCATCTAACAAAGGATTTTTTTTCTCTTGCAGCTATTCTGTTAGTGGATCATCATCTTCAAAAATATGATCAAGGCTAATAGGATTAAAACTATTATTTATCTCATCAATGCACATTCTTTTTTGATGTCTCATCCTCAGCCTCATGTTATAATAAGTATATACAAGTTTCTGAAGTCTTTCAAACTTCAATCTATTTCTTGCTTTGGTGTGAATATAGCTAAATGTGCTCCAATTACGTTCACAATTTGATGCAGATGTTGTTTGACTAAGCACTTTGATTGCTAGTTTTTGTAATTCAAGAACACAAGTGCCATATATCATCCACCACTCAGCTGTATAAAATTATTTAAATTAAATTTGAATGTACTATACAATTAAATAATATAAATAAATTATAATTATTTAATTTACTATTTACCTGAATTTATTTGCTTCCAAGCTCTTTGTGCTTGTGGAGTACCAAATGTTTCATACTTGTTTCGAAATAATAATAACTACATCGATTGAAAATACAATAATAAATGAATAAATAAAAAATAATTTAATTTTTAATACATAAAATAAATGTTAAAGTTATAAAATAGTATTAAATACTAACTTGATTAATCATTCTGATTTGAGTATCTATCAAAGGTTTAAATCTTTCAATAACTGCTTTTATACCTTCTAATGTTTCTTTAAATACATTTACAGAATGTTCCACTCCAAATTGAAATTGTGATTTTAGATAATAACCTAAACATAATTCATAACAATATTATATTAAAGTAATAAAAATAAATATATAAGCAATTTAACTATAAAAAAACAAACATATTTTTTAAATACCATTTATATTCTTGGTTTACTTACCAACTGAATGCAAGTCAGAATGCATGAAACTCCATCTATTATCAATAACCTTTTCATATTCAGTAGAATAATGATAATTTTGCTGAATTGTTTGTTTAGCTCTATTCACAACCTCGTAAATAAAGCCCATTGTTGGTTTTTCATCACCATCCACAAGGCGCAACACTTTTACCAAAAGCTCATAAACTTTTATTATATCGCCTGCTTTTTTCCAAAAATCTTTTCCCAAAATGATTTTTTTAGCTTTATAAACAGGTCCTGATTTTTGTTGTTCCCATTTTGAATCTTTAAATTCCTATATATTCATTAATAAATTTTTAGAGTAATATATTTTAAATTAATATTTTAAACAATGATATCATAAAAAGATGCTAAATTTAAATAGTTGTACTAATTATTAAGTACTAACCTTTGAATTGAACATCTCTTTCAAACATTGCTTTTTCCTCATTATTTTTTTAACTGTATGAAATAAGTGGCAAATCGGGTAAAAGTAGGACGAAGTATTTGCTTCCCTTATGTATATTTTTTCATCAAATTAACAGTCCAAATGTGATTGTATATAAAACAAGTCACTTTTCTTTGCATCACCCCAAAACCTTTGCCACATTTTTTTTCTTTCCAATATCTTCAAGGCACAAGTCCAAACAATAAGCTGAACATGCTGTCCAATACAAATGTTTTCTCTTCTCCATTAGTCTTTTTCTTACGGCCTTAAGTGTTGCCTCATTATCAGTAACTATTTGAACAATGTATTTTTCTCTAATTTTTTCCATAATTTCATCTAATAATCTATAGTAAAAGTTTGCATCTCTACTACGAACACTTGAGTCATCTACAGATTTCTAAAAAATGGTCCCTTTACTATAGTAAACAAGGAAATTAATGACATGCATTTGATTCAAACTATTGGTCCAACCATCACACATCAAAGTAACACCCAATTCATTCCAATGAGCTTTTAATCCATCAATCCATTCATGAACTTGTTGTTACTCAGACTCTAAATACACATCTAGGACCTCATAAGGTGTTGGAAGTTTTACATGTAGGCCAACTTCTACTGCCACAGAAATCAAATCATGCAACCATGGAGAATTTGCTAACTGAAAAGGAAGTCGATCATATATTAAAATTTTTTATACTGATTCACCCATCTTTCTTCTTGATGTCTTTAAAATTGAATCACTTACTTTTGGTTGCCTTGAACTCTTACTTCTAACCAATTCAGGTGTAGCTCCCATTTATGAAAATTCAGACTCATTTGGAGTTGATTTCTTATTCTTTCTTTAAAATATTCAGCAAACTGTGCCATGAAAGCTTCATCCCTCTTTATACATGTTACTCCAACCACTAGTTCTTTGTTTGAATTCTTGTCTTCTATGCCACTCATGTTGTGATTGGATACTATCTCGCACGACTTGTCTAGTAGCGATATCTTCATCAATAAATCCTTCATAATCATCTTCCCCTCTTAACTGTGATAAAAATTCATTTTTTCTCCTTTTGTTGTTAGCTTTTTTTTATTTGCTATCTTGAAGGAGTTTCATCATACTTTCTCTTACTATACCTATTAATAATATAGTTTAAAAAAAAGGAAAAAAATTAGTTACACATGCTTATGTGATTTTATAATTTTTATTAAGAAATTAACAATAATATTTTCAAATGAATTATAAAAATATAACATACCAGTAACATTGGCGCATGATGTAACATTGACAGTTTTATGAGCAATGTGTTCTTTGAAACATGTTATTCTTCTTTTTACAACTTTATCACAAAGTTTACATGAAACATTTCCTCTTATATTTGGCACAAGTGTTCCAAAATGCCAACATATATCATCACTTAGCGCGTCCTCTATTTCTTTATTAGAAAACTCTTCACGTGGTGGCATACTTGCTATTTTGTATAAACATAAAATAAACTTATATTTAGAAATATTAATGTTACTTATTACATCATTAAAAATTGATTTTACACTAATTTTTTTAATTTTAGTTTTTAATCTTAATAATATTATTAAATAACTTAATCTTTTTAATACACTAATAGATATAAATTTTTTTATCACAAATAACTTTTAATAATTATATAATAAATATAATCTTCAATAATTACACAAAAATAACAAGAATTAATCTAATATCAAAAGAATTAACAACAATATAAATATCAAAACAACAAAAAAATTTATTAAATTTCATATAAAAATTGTAAATTAATATATAACACAATCAAAAGATAATATTTAATTTTAATTAATTTTTGTCTACTTTATACAAAATAATTTATCAAAAAATTTTCATCTAAATTCTCTATATATATCATATTAAATTATTAATCCCTTAATTTTTTTTAATTATAAACCTTCAATCCCCCTAATTAGATTTTATCTAAAAAAATTTCAAAAATTAAAAATTTTCAAATTTATATTTTAATAAAATTTTCAAACCTATATTTTTTATCTTTTAGTTTTTAATCTTAGTAAGAGTAATAGATCATAAAATGTTGAATTTATTAAATAACTTAATCTTTTTGATACACTAATTGATATAAATTTTTTTATCACAAATAATTTTCAATAATAATATAATAAATACAATCTTCAATAATTACACAAAAATAAACAAGAATTAATATAATATCAAAAGAATTGACAACAATATAAATATCAAAACAATAAAAAAATTAAAATTTAGATACAAAATTATAAATTAATATATAACACAATCAAAATATAATATTTAATTTTAATTATTTTTCATCTAACTTATACAAAAAAATTTATCAAAATTTTTCATCTAAAATCTCTATATATATTATATTAAATTATTAATCACTTATTTTTTTAATTATAAATTTTTAAAACCTCTAATTAAATTTTATCTAAAAAAATTTCAAAAATTAATTACAAAATTAAATAAAAAATTCAACTCTCATCGCCCAACACCCCACCACACCCGATCCTTCCCCACGTGCTTACCTTAATGTCCCTCAATTAGTTTAATTGTAGTAGAACGCCAAAACCATCTAGAACCAGCTTGCTCTCTCATGTTCATCTTTCTTTTTCGCGCGTCCAAAGCTTTGCTTTTTAGAAATTTCTTCTTCTCTCTTTTTTTTTTTTATCTTTCATTTTCTCTCGCATCTTTTTATCATTATCACTTACCCAATATATCTCGTTCGTCTCTTTCAAGTTTCAAACTCTCGCAACACATATCATTTTACAAAAATTTTGTAAAAAAAAAAGTAATTTAACTTTCTTTTCTTACCTTACTTGATCTTGAATGTTGATTGAGAACTTGATGCTGATTTAAATTAGGGTGCCGAAATGCCAATTGAATGGTTGAAACTTGAAACAATTCGTCTGTTTTCTAGTTTGTTCTCAGAGTAATTTTGATGCTACAAATCTGAGAGTTTGAGTTTTATTTTTTGTTTTCGCTTTTACTTTTACTTTTGCAAATTTATTGCTTTATTCTGTAAAGTTGAAAACTTGAAATTTTATTTTTTTCTCGAATTATTAGATCCGTGAGTAAGAAAACAGAATAGCGACAAATTACTTTCTGTTATTACCGTTATTCTCCGTTATGTCGTTATTTGCGACCGTTACACTCCGTTTTTATCGTGAATGAATTTTTTAATCGTGTTTTGTCTAATAACGATGACGGGTGATGTCGTTACGGTTATTTTACGATCGTTATTTCACTTTTAAACTGCTATTTGAATCATTGCTTATAATATTCAAAGTGACACCATGCATGTATCCAAGTTCATATTCTTGTATAAAAAAAATGAAAAAAATTCACTACATTACAATTCGTAGGGAAGATTTTTCTTTTTTGGTTTTATGGTAAAGAAAATGGATCATGTCATATTTAATCCACACGGTAGAAGAAGATATTTAATGTTATAAGCTAACTAATGCTAAAAAAAACTGCTGCTTTAATTTTTTTCACTTCTCTAAAGTACCCTTAAGTGGTATTAATTTTTTTGTACTTAACAAACAGTTAATTCTTTTTTAAGGAAAGAAAGCTTAAATGGTTTAATATATTTTTGGAAAAAATAAAAATATAGTTTAATTTTCTATAAATTCCATTTATTTCGCAAAAATTAACTTATGAAAATAATTTCAAAAAATATTGATATATTCCAGAAAACAAGAATTTTTTTTTTATTTTGTTATTTGAATGATTTAAAAATTTTGCACGTTTTCAACATAGTAAAGTTTACATAATTAATAAATATTTTTATTAAAATATTGAAAATATTTATTATTAAAAAATTAGAAATAGTACTGTATTAATACAGCTTTTATTATATTACAATGTTAAAACAATTCTATTTATTATCAAATTATTATTTTCAATAATATAAAAGTTTAAAATAGTAATATTTATTATTAAAATATGTGCATTAGAAACTGCAATATTTATATTGTAAAAATATTTTTATTAAATCATTAAAATTTTTTATTTATTTGTATTTATTATTTAAAGTGCTGATATAAAGATATGTGTTATTAAAATAGTAAAAATACTATATATTTTAATTTAAAAATATTAAAATATTCACATTGTTAAAACTTTATTATTGAGAGAGTAATATTGTTATATTAAATCATATTTATTACTAAAATAATGCAAAATATTATTTATTATTAAACTAATAATATAATACTATTTATTATTAAAATATTAAAAATATTTATTATTAATAATATTCAAAATAGTGATATTTATAACTAGAATATTAAAAAAATACTTTATAGTAAAATTTTAATATTACCAAATATTTTTTGAATTAAAATTAAACAAAAATATTTTTATATAATTATAATAATATTTAAATCCAAATCTAAATAATTTTGTCCAAAGCTAAGCTCCAGTCGCGCTAAACTCGCAAGTTTTAACAAGTGACCAATCCATGAAAAGATTGTTTCCGTACATTGTGTTTGCGGAAAATAGTTTTCCATTTATCTTTTTCTCATTTTTAATTATCAGCAAATTGTTTTCTGTTGATCAAATATTTCTTTTTTGTCAAATAAATTGTTTCCCTTGGGTTGGGTCGTCTAGACTGAACATAAAACACAGCCCAAATCCGGCCCCAATCACTCATTTCCGGTTACCCTTTCTCCCAACTCGAATTACCTCCTTCTTTCGTCTTCCCCTTTCCTCTATCTGATCAGATTTCTCAAAAAATCAAAAACCCTAAAGTTCTCAGGAAGAAAACAATTTCTCTTTGATTTCCTCAAAAAAAAAAAGCGAAAATGGTGTTAGCACAATTAGGAGGGAGCATCTCCCGGGCGATACAGCAGATGAGCAATGCGACGATAATCGACGAGAAGGTTTTGAACGAATGCCTTAACGAAATCACCAGAGCTCTTCTTCAATCCGATGTTCAATTCAAGCTCGTTCGTGATATGCAAACTAATATTAAGAAGATCGTCAATCTCGATGATCTAGCCGCCGGCCATAACAAGCGCAAAATCATCCAACAGGTATTCCAGTTTGAGAAATAATTTGTGCTCTTTTTTTTCTTCGAACTGCGATCTTCGGTGAAGTTGAAACTTCGATTGATGGTTTTTTTTTTTTTATTTAACCTTATTATTTTGAATTTTGATGATTGATGTGAATTATTTGATAAATTTTTAAAAATTTTCTTTTCTTTTCTCTTGTGATCTTACTATGTACTATAATTTAATGCTAAAATTAATTAGATTTGTTAAAGTTCTGATTTTTTTGTCTGTACTTAATCCAAAATTTTGATAACATTTGATTTAATGGCTCTCTGCTAGTTTTTTTTTTTTTTCTTCTTTTATGTGAAAAAATTCATGTAATTGGAAAACTTTTAATCCAACATTTTTACGAAAGAAAAAGGTTTGATTAATGCTTCACTTCTTGTATTAGAATCATGTTTCTAAAAAGGGTTTTTTTTATTTTTTCATTTTAGGCAATTTTTAACGAGCTTTGTAAGATGTTGGATCCTGGGAAGCCGTCTTTCACTCCGAAGAAAGGGAAAACAAGTGTTGTGATGTTTGTCGGTTTACAAGGTAAGCTTTGCTTTTACTCCTTCGTATAGACTGAATTATGGTAAATTGGTACTGAGGCTGCCTTTGCCCATTGTTGTAAAAGCTCTTTCTATGTTTCAAATGTGTTGCTTAGATTGAACGAAGACCTGAATTTTTCTGTTGATTTCTGTTTGTGAAAATTTCTCAGGGTCTGGAAAAACAACCACATGTACAAAATATGCGTATTATCATCAGAAAAAAGGTTGGAAACCAGCTCTAGTCTGTGCTGATACGTTTAGAGCTGGTGCTTTTGATCAGTTGAAGCAGAATGCCACTAAAGCTAAGATTCCATTTTATGGAAGGTACTTTCTTCTTTTTCATTCATTGTTGTGGCTGCATATGGAAATGTAGAATCTGGGTTGACTGTTTATTTCACATAATGGTAGTTTTTTATTTGAATTTCTTTAATTTTTAGAATGGGGATGTGAAAAGCAAATAATGTTGACTTTGGGTAATTTTCAACAATGACATGATGCATGTATCTAATTACTAGAATGTTTTTTAAATGCATAAAGAGCATAAGAAGGAAGCATGAAAATGCTTGCGTGCCATATATTTAGCTAGTTTTCTTCTCTGTTTCTTGAATAAGTAACGAATGTCTGTACACATTTTTTATGTATTCATATTGTGTCTGCCTATGCATGTGAATGTCTGACATGCATGGCATGCCCTTTATGCATGAAATGCCCTTTATGCATGAAATCCCTTTATGCCTTACACCTTTTTAGACTTAAATGACTGATTTTCATTTAATTTCTGGAATATATACTATTGATTTGTAGATGTGATTCCGGCCGTGGATTTTAACTCCAGAGAATATCTTTAGTAGTGTATTCATCATTTCAATCTGCCCTTAATTATTTGGAATGATGTTTTCTGCTATATCTGCAGCTACATGGAGTCAGATCCTGTGAAAATTGCTGTGGAAGGTGTTGAGAGATTTAAGCAGGAAAATTGCGATCTTATAATTGTTGATACCAGTGGGCGCCATAAACAGGAGGCTGCTCTTTTTGAGGAAATGCGTCAAGTCTCTGAAGCAACGGTATTACCCAGATTTTAGATGCTCATTTTTTTCAGGATAATTGATGCTAATCTTCCCACTAATTATTTTTTGCTTCTCCTTTATGTTCTAGAAACCAGATCTTGTTATTTTTGTTATGGATAGTAGCATAGGTCAAGCTGCCTTTGATCAAGCTCAAGCATTTAAACAAAGCGTTGCTGTTGGTGCTGTAATTGTTACAAAAATGGATGGTCATGCGAAGGGTGGTGGTGCTCTCAGTGCGTAAGTGTTATGATTGTTGTTGCCTTATTTTTCTCTATCTCAAGATAGTATCTGCATTTGCTTTATCATTAGGTTGAGTTCTCATGATATGTGTTTCTTGATTTTCTCCTTCTGTGGCTACTACAGGGTCGCTGCAACTAAGAGTCCTGTCATATTTATAGGAACTGGAGAGCATATTGATGAGTTTGAAGTGTTTGATGTTAAACCATTTGTAAGCCGTCTTTTAGGTACACATCCCTTTTCCTGTTATTTATTCTACTAACCACAGTAATTTTGAGTTCCAAAATGTTGATGACCGTTTGAAGCACTATCATGCTCTTATATTTCTGAATAGGCATGGGTGACTGGTCTGGATTCATGGACAAAATTCATGAAGTTGTTCCCATGGATCAACAACCTGAGCTTCTCCAAAAGCTTTCAGAAGGGAACTTTACCTTAAGGATTATGTATGAGCAATTTCAGAACATACTCAAAATGGGTCCGATTGGGCAGGTTATTGTTAATTACACTCTTTGAATGTTCGTCGGTATTTTGCTGCATTTCCCTTTTAGTAAATTTTCAGTTGGGTCTTTTTGTTTAATGGGTGTCTTTTACCGATTTTCGCATGTTGCATTTTCAAATGTTCATGTATTTGAAAGCTGATGGCTGAATGTTAATTTTGGTGGTTTACACCTGTCTTAGATTTTAATTTCTGCGCTTGTTTGATGTCTGAAGCTTTTGCAGTTGTCCATTTGCTGTAAAGTATTACTAAAAATAATTAGTAAATTATAATCAGTTTTTTAGCAAGTTTAAACAGTCTTAGTGCTCTATAGCTGATGCCTTAGTAAATTATAATCAGTTGTTGCCAGGCTAAATGCTTATCATTGAGCATTGACTTGCTTGGTCAGTAGTTTGTTAAGTTTTTACATCAGTTGCTCACAGTTTAATGTAAACTTTTCAATTGTGATTCTCTCCCCACTCCTCAGAATGCTATCTTTTTCATTTATCTTTCCTATCTCTCTGTTCCTTTTTGTTAACACAGTAACTTTATGCTTATAATTTACTTTAGTTGCCTTCTGCAGGTTTTCTCAATGCTTCCAGGATTTAGTGCTGAACTAATGCCGAAAGGTCGTGAAAAAGAAAGCCAGGCAAAGATCAAGCGCTACATGACCATGATGGACTCAATGACGAATGAAGGCAAGTGAATGCTATGCTTTATCCAATTTCTTGAGACATGTAATAGTGCTTAAGTATACCATTTTAATAGGATAGCTAGTTGTTTATGTGTTGTTGGTTGTTAATTTGTTGTAGAGTTGGATAGTTCAAACCCAAAGCTCATGAATGAGTCAAGGATGATGCGGATAGCAAGGGGATCTGGTCGACATATTCGAGAGGTAATGGAAATGATGGAGGAGTACAAACGCCTTGCTAAGATATGGAGCAAGATGAAGGGGCTTAAAATTCCTAAGAAGGGTGAAATGAGTGCCTTGTCACGCAATATGAATGCACAGCACATGAGCAAGGTCCTCCCTCCACAGATGCTAAAGCAGATCGGGGGCATGGGAGGCTTGCAGAACTTGATGAAGCAAATGGGTTCTGCCAAGGACATGATGGGGATGTTTGGAGGTGGGGAAAAGTAATTTTATATACGACTCCGATGGCGTACTTCCAAATTCACTCGACTGCTACTGCTGGAATACCTGGTGAAGACTGAAAATATATGCATCTCCAATCTAGTCCTTAAGCAAAGTGTGTTTTCAGAACGAACTCATTTTATTTCGATAGTTAGAATCAACAGTTATTTTTTTTCGCTTTTTGTTTGTATTTAGATGGAAAAAAAAAAAGGTGTATGACATTAAGCACGGAAATACATACACTTACCATTAAGTTAAGTGCTTTAAGTTCAAAATTGAAATGAGTTTTGAGGTGGCTGAGCAAGGTTATCATCATGTACAAAAATAATTTATTAATGAGATTATTTCTTTTGACACATTTGCAAAGATCATTGGCAATTTTATGTTCGGGGCATGTGTATGTGGATTTCTAGTTTTAAAGTGAGTTTTTACAGAAACTTCCAACCTGCCCAAGGAAAACGCAAAAGAGGTTTGTGAGCTGCCGGACGGTATGATATAAAAAAGATAAAATTTTAAAATTTTAATAAAATATATATATATAAATTTAATAAAAATAAAAATATATATAATTTATTTTATTTTAATAATTATAACGTATAATTTTCGTATAAAACATAATATAAATATATAAATTTCTAATATTTTTTTGTTATTGGAATACACGAATTACCAAAAACTATTTGCATGGAACAACACAATCTTTCCGTTCTCCAAGCATGACAGTCCAAAAATTTTGTATGTCATTGTCTTACTGGAATTTTCACATCTTCAATTCGAGTTTCACCTGCTGCCTAATGAACTATTTACTTCTTTTTTTTTACCTAAATTCACGTGACAACCTTATAATTCTGGTGGTGAAATTTTCTTTAAAACAAATAATACTCATAATTAGTAAATAAATAATGGAGCTATATGGCAAATGTGCTCTATTACCTTGAATTCAGAAAGAAATATGAATTCACAATTGGTCATCATCCACATAGTTATCTTTACAAGAATTTGTTCAGAACAGTTTTCCTCGAGGGGGTCTCCTCTTCTTCCTCGTCATCTTCATCAGACTTCACATATGTGTTGAGAGCACAACGTATTACTGAGTTCACCTGCTTCCTTAATCTTGCATTATCAACAAAAACATCTGTTAGCATCTTCCTTAATTCATCATCCATTCTTTTATCACTGCCTTTCATGTTGAGACTCTCATCCAATCTACCCACAGAATTTTCTACATCTTGGGCAAGGAGTTGTGCCTGTTCACATGTGATAAAGTCAGCACTAAAACATTGTTTGATTTCAGAGAATTCTAGAAAGCAGTTATTAGACAAGAATATGTACATAAACATGCAATCCAATTCGCAAAAGAATTCATGAAATTATAAATACTCCGTGAAAACTTAGCTGATGAAACGATCACGCCACATAGTTAATCAAAATTAGTGAATATACCAGTTTCGAAATGAGAGAGAAGCAAGTGATTGCACCACCAAAAAAAAAAATCAATATTTGATAAAAAACACTGAAAGCTGACACATTCCCCTAGTTATGGTGATAGACATAATGCAATCCCCACCCTCTTTTTTATGAAATATCGTTCCACCACACCTTATAAGCAGATCCAATTCAAACAAGCCAAAATTTTTGTAGCATGAAAGTTAAATGGCACCTTTAAGCCTTAATTCCACACCTGTAACCAGGAAATTCTTTCCTTCTATTTAACTTTGGCTATATTTTATAAAGCAAAAATTCAGAACAATAAAAAGGGCTAGCTACTGGTTTAATTGCTTCAAAAAAAAAAATGCATATGGTGTACAACACATACATCACTACCATAATGCTGTAGAGATACAGATATCAAGAAATGTGCATTCACAGACACATACATTCATGCCGGTTAGAAAGCAATTTTTGTAATAAAATTCTCAGAGAAGGGGTTTCAAGAGTATGTAAATACAAAGTGCTCAGAAAACTGAATCTAGGTGCAAAGGATACCTCAGCAAGGAGGAGACCGATTCGATTATCAGATGTCATCAATAGATCTAGTGCATCAGATGGAGATGAAGTATCAACAATCAATTTATCTTCCTCCTCACTAAGAAAATTAACACTACATTCTTGGAGTCGATCACGAAGAAGATTACATTCGTGAAGCAGTTTTGTATTTGCAGCATTGGCATGCTCCATCCTTTGCTTTTCCTTCTGCAGAACCCTCTGAAAAATGCACATGGAACAACAGAATAAAAATTTATACCTGTTAAAATAAATCAAACCTACAAAAGGAGTTTTCTTTTGAAAAGCAAGTCATGTAAGAATATAAAACCCTAGCAACAGCTTTGTAAATCACTTTTCTTTTCATCCACTTTTTGATACTCCAATTTATATAATATGTTCAACATAGCAAAAATTTGAAAATGATTCAAATTCTGTTGTGAAAGATCACATTCCTAACAGAATTTCCAGTCTCTGCAATACCTTTAAGATAAGGGAATTAAGAACTTCAAATTGTCTGACCTAGAAGAAAAATACTAAAGCACAAATCTTCACTCATTGACTTTCAAGATGGTCATGTAGTCTTTAACACTTTTTTTTTTTTTAATGAGATAGTATTTAACATTTAAAAATAGAAATTATGACGCTTATGAAGGTTCTTCTACTTCTTCTAAAAAGAGAACAATAAACTTTATGTACATGGGTGGTCATCACCCATGACAATTTAGTCACTATCTGGAAGCTTTCTTACTTTACATGACTTTTCAATAAGGTTCTAAAGTCAGTGAACCACATTCCAACCAACACACATTTAGAGCCAACATTCCACAGTCTGGGAAGCATGAACAAACCACTAGAACAATAAATTTGTCTAGCCCAAAAGAACCAAGGAAAATGCTATTATAAGAGTGAAAAAAAGCTTTTATTTTTGCTAGCAATTAAAGAGAAACAAATCAAGAACGTCCAACATTGATAGAAGGGGCTTGATAAATACTGCCCTATGAATCCTTTGAAGCCAGTTAATTCAATAGCTTTTATGGTATATAAAAAAGGCTCCTTTCATGATACTTTTTACCATTAGAGAAATACAAAAAATAAAACAAAGAAAAAAGAAGACAAAGAGATATAATATCAGAATTTTGTGAAAGAAGAGATGATAAATTACCTCCAATTCTAGTTTTTCTTTCATCACACGGCTAAGCTCTTGCTTTAATTCGGATTGAGAACTTCGAAGTGATTTCACCTCCTTAACAAGGAGCTTTACATCTGCTTTTGATTTCACCTCTAACTCCTCATGACGTTTATGCAAGTTCGCAAGCTGTTCTCTAGCAACATCTAACTCTTGCAGCAGCATTTTGCTCTCCTTCATGATTAATAATTTTGCTGACTCAGCATGTGCCTTTTCATCCTGGAATATTTTAGCACTTATTAACCAAAGCTTATCACTTATTTAATAAACTGTTATAATAAGGAAATGTTAACAACACAGAAAGAAACCTGCTCGATCTTTAATTTCAACTCCATCTCCAAACACTGATTTCGAAGTTCCTCCATATCCCACTGCATTTGAGTAAATCTTTCTCTTTCAAGCAACACAGCTTGATGCATGCTTTCATCACAATTCTCTCTAGTGGTTTCAAGCTCCATTTCCAAATCCTTGACCTGCAAGAGAAAATCCTATCAAGTCAGTCATATTAATGACGCTAATCAAATTAAATTAAGCTTCATAAGTATGCTAACACACATTTCTTCATCAACACAATCACCGAAATAGAAATTGCATTCAAAGGGGCTTCTACATTCTAACTACAGTTGAAAATACCTTTGTTGCAAGGAACTGTCTAACTGCAACTTCTTGATTCAACCTTGCTATAAAACCTTCCATGTCTGTTTTTGCTGTAGTTAGTCTCCTCTGCAGTGTATTAAGCACCCTTTTTAATTTATTGCGCTCATCTGATAGAAAAAGGACAAGCAAATCTTTATGGAAATGTAAATCTGAGCTAAGAGAACCCAAGGTTCTGGGAGCTTCAGCATTTTCAGGCAGGTCAATTAACCCATCACCAAACAAACTAGCTATGCCTAAGTTTGATATTTCACTAGCTCTCACGGAACTTATGTCACTTCCAATGCTTTCTGTTGACAATCTTCGAACATGCGCATCCATTTTGCGATACTCTGGTTCAGGCAAATGATCTGCTCCATCTCCATGAAGAAATCTATTGTCAGTAGTATTTTCGATAAGTTTATCGCCATCAATGTTGCTTTCTCTTCCAGAATGCATTTTTCGCCTGGAAAATTTTTCTAGGTTTTCCAGAATAAAGTTCTTCTTAAATATGCCATACTTCATGCTTTTTTCTAACGGTTCAATCAAATTTGGCTCAGAAGTTGAAGGTTCCATGGAAGGATCAGCAGAATTATCTTTTCCTTGCCTTGGTGTTCCAAGCTCAGATATCTCCTCAGAAGAAGCATTATCATGATGAGATGCAATTGAACTGCCAATAATCAGGGAAACATCTGAATCGGCCTTGGACAGAAATGAAGGAACCAGACCATTAACAGAAGAAACAGCATGTGATTGATTCATGTTGTCGAATGCTGTAACATGACAAACACATTTAGACCATGGAGCATAATTTAATGTGAATTTACAGTCTAATCCTAACTATAAAGACAGGCTGCAGTTAAAGGAGTAAAAACATATTCATCCATTTATAAGAGGCATTAAGGAAACACCTACAAGACCTCGCAGCAGCTTCTAGCTCAAGAAATGTTGCCGCTAAGGCGCTTCTGGAAATATCAATATCTGATAGAAGTTTTTCCATCCAGTCCTCCAAAGAACACCTTCTCTGCAATAAACTAACCATTTTGAGAATATTATTATTAAAATGTTGTATTATTCTTAAAATTATATGGAAATAAATGAAGTTCATTTCAAGCATTACAAAAGGAGAATGAACACCATTGAATGTCAACAAAATAACAGAAGTGCATGATCACTTTCCAGATTGCCAATAAATAATGACAAAAGAGGGTTAAAGCTGGAGATGATACACTATTCAACATTCATCCAGTTCATCAGCACAACCAATAGCGATAGGATTGTCAGTTGCTTTTTGCGAGGATTGTTATGGACTGACCAATGTATGCATAGAATATACGAAACAAACTTTTAACTATTTTAGTTTGCCTAACATAATTAATTTCTTTTGCTGTGCCTGTTCAGGAAAACAAATAGGAACCTATTACCATAAAAATTCATATTGTCTCCATGGAAAATAAGCAACCATGTTTTAGCTTACCTCCTCCAACAGTGTTCTGTTTTTCATACTCAAAATCCTCTTTGGAGGAGCAGGGGGCACATATTTCTTGGGAAATATCTTCTTAAGCTGCCAGAGTAAGAAATGAGAATGAACTAAACCATTTTAACAAATGAGCCAAAAAATGGCATGTTTTTCCAGCTCAGAAAATAGACAAATATCTGACCCCAAAAATAAAAATGAAAAACACATCTGTGTAATTTCATGGCACATGAGAACAAAATGGCCAACAGAGCATAAAGAATACAAAGAAAGTAATACACTTTCCCAGGTGATAAAAATAAAGTACCAAAACTTACTTCAGATAGTAGCTTTAAGAAATCACTAAATCTTCGTAATATTCCCCGGGTGGTAGTGACGCCTTCTGGTGATTGAATGCCAACTTGAACCCTGTAAAACTGTCCTCAATGAATGTTAAAAAGGAATAATTAAAGCAACTATTCCTTAACTAGAAGTTAACAACCACATCAAATAAGGAGAAAATCCACCAATACAGAAGGAAAAAAATCCCTACAAGGAACAAGAAATACATCTCTCTTATCATTTTTGTCATTAAGATAATACAATAACATGCAAAAGGAAAAAAAAATAAAAAATAACAACATCAAGTAAATAATGGCAAATGACCAAGACTTAAATATATATATATATATATATTACCCAATATACCAAGAGAATTTTCTAACATAGTTTATTTCTTTTTCTTGTTGCAGTTTCTTTTTGGTTGGCTGGAGGCAAGGGGACTTGTCTCAAGTACCAACTCCTAAAGAAGCTCCACTACCAATTGGACTCCTATTGGCTAGTGACCCCCTGAGCACCACCTAGTTCCTCTGACTACCATAGTGTTCCTACACACATATTTCATACACCTCATATCAATCCCAATCAAATCCTCCGTAGATTGTTTCACTCTCATATCTCAAGTGTACATCTCTTCTCATATCTCAAGTGTACATCTCTTGTTTTTTCCCAGCTAATTCTCCATGAATCACAAGACCCCCAAAAATTGGCCACCTCAGAATATGTTTAAAGAAGTAATCTTTGAGTAACAAAAATAAAGACAGACGTCGTTAGAGAACAGGTGATTAAAAAAAAATTCTTGACAATCATGTCATATTGTGTATTTCCTTCCACCCAATTAATGTATAACTAAATATCTTTGCAGTCTGCCATGAATCCAAACATATATAGCAATATGGCTACATGGAAAGAACAGTTATCACATTGAAAATGACAACTGTGGTCTAGTTTGAAAGAGTTAAATACTCCCAAGAAAAGAAATAGTACCACAACAGAGTCTGAAGCTCGGGAAGTTGGTAGAAGAATCCAAGAAGGAATTGTGGTGCAGTAGCTCCACCCTGTATGGGAGTTGTGAGGCCAAACAGTGTCCCGCCCATCCTACATTGAAACTCAAATTAAAGAATGTTATAAGTGAACATGAATCAAATTTCCCAAAAGAAAAAAAAAATCTAAAAACAAATAGAGCTTTTCATCAACTGATCATGTTAATGACATGCTAAAATGCAACAAAATGGCTGGTTACACATCTATTCAATCCTAACCGTAAAATGAAGTGGAAAAGATTACGTGTGCATAATATGAAATGTTATGAGGAAGCACATATTAAACAGATAGAACACCATTTTCTTAACCAGTCATCCATGCCAGCATGATTCACTTTGTTCTCCAGAACTTAACAATTAACTGGCAAAAAAAGCTTCTATGACAATCAGCAAAACAAAGAGAAAATTCAGCTCTTGCGCATCAATCTTTCATATTCATGAATCAAAGCATAAAAAATAGCCATTCCTAGAGCAAGCAGCTCGACTCGTTCTTACTTCTTTTTAAGTAAGATAGCACTTCATCAAAAAAAATAAAATAAAAATGGCGAAAGCCTGTCAAGGGTAACCTCTTGTACTGATTCAAACTTGAACGTTTACCTCTAAAACTATCCTCCATTTGCAAGAAAATATTTTATTTAGCCCAAAATAATTCAACATTAAACTTTTAAAACAAAAGGGGCCAAAAGTATCCAAAGAAAATAAAAAACTTTGCATTGAAAACATCAAATTCACGTGAAATGAGAGGTGAAATCGAGAAAAGAGGAAATACCCATTTATCAGGAGGTGTAGACCAGTCCATCCCCAGAGGCAAAGGCGAGGTCCCGTCGTGGCGGTGCTTTGGTGGGCTCCTACGACTCGCCACAGAAACTCGTTCATATCCATCATCATCAGCATCACCATCACCATAATCACTGCCATTAGAATCATTGTGAGGTCTGACTAAGGAATCGTACGATGATTGGTTACCGATTATAGGATTATCAGAGAAGTTAGCAAAATCAAATAAAGACAGATCGTGGGCGTAAAGATTCATCGTTTTTTTTTTTTTTTTTTTTTGGTTTAGGATTCTTGGTTTCTAAAAAGGGGAATTAGGATTTCTCTGCTTTACTTTCCTTCTTTTGATTTACCTTTACGTTTCTGGGTTTGAGATGGATCGAAATTTTGGATCCTAGTTTTGGAGTTGGAGTTTCAAAGTGTCAAAAGCCCATCTAATTTTCTAGTCTCCCCAACTAATTTGTCTTTGGGCCAAAATGCAAATGGCAAAAGCTGATTTCTTTTTTATTTTGTTTTTAATCCTTTCTTTGCCCAATAGGCAAAAAATAAAAATTATAACCACAATCTTCCGAGGCCTAATTTGGATTGAATCGCACTTATTTTTTGTTTAGATTGTGCCCACGTGGCATTAATGGAGGCTCGAATATCTATTGTTGAGAAAGGGCTGCGGAGAATTTTAAATATATCCCATGTATTATATACATCTCACTATTAAATATATTTTAAATTCAAAATTAAAACTTATATTTTTACTAAATACACATCATCTTTCAACAATCTATTTTTCCTTCGTACCCTTAAACTATCCTTCGTTCTCTCTTCTTTTTTTTTTTTCACTTTTAATCTAAAATTAATATTAAATCATCAAACAACCTCAAAATCATTTATTTTTTAAATTTTCCACTAATCATAGATAAGATTTCAAGTTTTTTTTTAATTGATTTGACTTAAATACATGAAAAAATATATTAGAGTTTACAGTTTAATTTCATAAAATTCAAGTTTTTTGAAAATAAATTTTCGAAAGCTTTAAAAGTTTTTCGAAAATAGATTTTTGAGAGCCTTAAATTGTAAGTTAGGGTTTACAATTTAATTTCGTAGAATTTAAAGTTTTCAAAAATATATTTTTGAAAAGCTTTTAAGGCTTTTGGAAATAAATTTTCAAAAAACCATCAATCCATTAACTTGTTTTTTGTATAAAAAGGATCAATCCTTTATGTAGGGAAGATCGATCCCTAGGTAAGGAGGATCAATCATGTCCAAACTTGAGAGCTTATCTGTTTTCAATGAGGAAGAAAGTTTGTTTTTATCTCAAGTTATTTTTCATTTTTCATTTAAGAAAGCTTGTTAAATGTATATTCTGTAAGTTTAATTGTTATTTTTTTTGTTATAGATATGACTTGTACATGAGGTGGAAGTATTCCTAGTAGAGGTAAAGGTATCGAAGTTAATCCCGATTCGAGTTAGAAGCTTCTGACTATCTCTAAGACGAAACATTGAATGGGGGATAATGAGCTAGAGAACTATACAAAATATGACTTCCCTCAAGCTAAGCCTTCCACCACACATTATAAGGAGCCTACCACACCTACCACACATAAACGTCAAGTGGAATCATTTCCTCAAGGTCTAATTAATATATTGATTATTTTGAGTTTCGAATCTCATGATGCATTCCAAATTTGGAATGGTCAATTAATCTCCTGAATCATATAATACAAATCATGTTAGTTTATGTTTTTAGAATGCCTTGGTTGATTTGTTGTTAATGTTTATGTTGTTAATATTGGTGACATTGTTGTTAATCTTATTTTTGTTGTTGTTGTTATTGTTACAAAATCAAAATACATTGAAATTAATTAATGATGGGCTAAAGTTATACCCATGGCATCTAGATGATGTACACACACCTATTCGAGCTAATGTTATCTAGTCGGGTTTGTTGTCACTAATCAACTGCATTTATCATACCATCAATAGCACAATAATGTCAACTTTTATTGAGAGATGACAGCTAGAGATGAACACCTTTCATATGTCATTCGAAAAGATGACCATCATGTTAGATGATGTGTTTGCTCTTTTATACATACCGATCACTAAGACCATGGTTTCAATGAATTATTTGATAATCGCTAAAATGAACACAATACCAGTGAGCTTATTTGGAGTTTTTATGGATGCAATTAAAGTAGAGACTAAGTAGGATAAGGGATTTGCGGTTCAACTCCAGTGGCTGTGGGATACCTTTAGGCATGTCGTAAATGCATCAAATAATAAGGAGATTGTTTATACATCCCAAGCTTTTCTACTCTATTTGCTCGAGTGTACACTATTTGTTGATAAGATCGTAACGAGAGTGTTGATAGCATATTTACCTTTATTGACCAATCTCGCTGACATAAGTAGATTTGCTTAGGGACAGCTTGCATCACTTATTTGTATAGGCAATTTGCAAATGTTAGCATGGAAAAAATGTATCAAATCACCTGATATCTGACACTTCTCCTTATATATTAGTCAAAATATATTATAATTATTTAATTTATCTATTATTACTTATATATGTAATTATCTAATTAAATATTACTTATGTATTTCGTATAGGCATAGATTTATGAGCACTTTTCATCATTAAGCCTAGTGACCATATTGACATGCTAAAACAATTTATAGTGTGCTCAATGATGAAAGGCTTATACTTATGCTAATATATTGCAAGCTTTATAAAAGTGCCTAGATGGGTTGATGGTATTTGACATTTGTTGGGAACCATACGTTGATGGATAGGAGACACATACATTGCACGACATTGCCTTTTTCATTAGATGCATCAAGTGTTGGGCAATTATAAGGCCATACCATCTACGACAATTCAGATATGTATAGACAATTCCTTTGACCTTGTTCGCCCCGTCCCATGTTGATCAAGGAGCATCATCCAACTAGTACATTATAAATTTTATCATTTTATGGTTTTTTTTATTAATTTGTTATGTTAATTATATGATATCAATATTGTCATAATATATAGATCTGTAAATTTATAGCAAAATTTACAAATAGAGTCATCACCAATCTTTTTTAACTAGGTGTGATTGACCACATAAGGAATCTATCTTTTTAAAAAGCTCTTAAGCTTGACTAAGGGTCTTTAAAAAAATAGGTTTAAGTCTACAAACTAGAATAGGATTTGAGAGTTCGGTTATATATGAGGAATGTTATAGCATCTCAACATGCTCATCCGAAGGATAGTACCATATTATTTAAAATTTATCCTAAGGTCTTGATTCTAATGGCTTTAATTTTTATGTTGAATATTAGAAATAATTCATAAGATTCTTCCATCAATTTGGTAGAATTCTTAAAAATATTTTCTCACCTTAAGAGTATTCAAGAATCCCATTTGTTTACTTGAAAAGGCTTTGTTGTCAGAAAGATTTTTTTTTGTTTGGTTTTTGTCAAAAATATATCTAATTATTTCACCATTTAGGTCATATTAGAAATATTTTTTCTTTTAGAATTTCTAAATTTTTCATCATTTGAGCCTATTTAGAAATTCTTTTTATTTTTCTTTTTTTTTGTTGGATTTCTAAATTTTTCATCATTTGGGTCAATTTAAAAAAAATTTTTTCTTTTTTTTGTTTTCGGAAAGAAAATCATATGGCAATTATTTTTTATTGAAATTTTATTTAAATTCTTTCACCATTTAGGACAAATTCAAGAAAATTTCTCACCTAGAGATTTCTTAAAAAATTTACCATTTGAAATTTCTAAGAATCTCATTTATGGATAATTGTCAAATATTTTCAACCAAATTTTTTTATTTTTATTTTTTATTTTTTAATTAAAAATAAATATTAATTATTGTTATTGAAACTTTATCTAAATTATTCCACCATTTGAGACAAATTTAGATATAATTTCTCACCTAAGAATTTTATAAAAATTTACCATTTGAAATTTCTATAAATTCTATCATTAGATAATTAATATTTATTCCCAAAAAATATTTTATCTTTTTTTCATTTTTTTCTAAACTTAATTATACAAAAATACTAAAAAATAAACACGTAAAAAAAAATGAAATAGCTTGGCTTAACGGCTCGATGCGGCTCGTCTTTGCTAGGTTGAGGTGTGGGTTGCTGGTGCAGGTCGCGCTATGGGTCAGGTTACCCACTTAAAAACACACGAATCCTGCTCTTAGCTAATAGCCAAAACGACATCATTTTATGTGGCTATATAAGCTAGAGGTAAGCCTTTCTTCTTTAGTCCTCACCTTTACACTATCTCTCTACCTTCAGCTTTCTCTTCATCTCTCTTTCTAGGGATAAAATGACCCGATTGGAAACTTTAAAGTTTTACAGATTTCGACATCGGTGCCGCTATTCTCCGCCATATGTGCTGCCATACTCTGCTATTGTCTGACAATCGATCAAGCTAAAATTCTCCCCACTGTTGCTTCTCACTCTCCTCGTCTTAAATATGGGCTTGGTTTTTTGAAAATCACTTCCTAAAGACGTAGATATGAAGTTCAAGCCTTAGGTTTTCCTTTCTTTGCTCCAGTTTCTTCCACTGTCAAATCTTCTCCAACTTTCAATATGTTGTTTCTCTTGTTAAGCTCTTCGTCTTCACCATTCAGATCTCTTAAAAGTTGTGCCGACAATAGCCTGTCATCGTCGCTACCATGGGTTTTTTGGTTTTCTTTTTCCTCGTATTTTCTTTCTTATTTTTGATCTCTTTGATTTTCTGACTTACATTTGTTTTTCTTTAATCTATGTTGGCAGCATTGGGTTTTTCCATTTGCTAATGAATTGCTTCTATTTACTACGTGATTTCTAGTAACTCTATGTTTATGCTACTGATGATAGTGGCTGCTGATGATAGGTTCAAAATGAATAAGGCCTCGACTGATAATAGAGACAATATTGACTTTCAAGGCTAAGCTACTTCGGTATAGATTGCCAATGATAAGAAGGATGGCAATGTGGAGATAACAGCAAAATTAATTTGATGGGAACTGATGGTGCCATGTATTTATGTTTTTCTCTATTCTGTTTCTGATTTTCTATATATCCTCATTCTGTGTGATTTGCCTATTCATTTATAGAATGTAATTTGAGAGCCCTAAACAAAAAAATATTTTAGTCCTTTTAAGTTTTAACTTCCAAAATTTAATCCCACTTAAACTTCTAATTTTAATCCCACTTAAACTCTTCTTATTTTTTATTTTTTTCTAGCCTTTTCATTTTTTATTTTTTATTTTTTTATATACTAACAAAAATCAAACGTAGACCCTCTAACAGATTTGGGTGTCTACAGCTACCCTTCATTGTGCATTTTTTGTGAAACAAGAATTATGCAAAGATTTGGAAAACCCAATCAACTCAACATATTTTTTTTTTTGAAAAAGTAAATAAAGCTCCTTTAAACAGAGGCTCAATGACTTTTGCAAATAAATTAAGCTCTTTTAAATAAAGGCACCATAACTTTTGAAAAATAAAATGCTCATCTAAATAGAGGCACTACAACTTTAGAAAAAAAAATGCTCCTTTAAACAGAGGTACCACAAACTTTGAAAATAAATTGCTCCTCTAAACAGAGGCACCACAACTTTTGAAAATAAAATGCTTATCTAAATAAAGGCACCATAACTTTGAAAAAATAAAATGCTCCTCTAAATAGAGGCATCACAACTTTGGAAAAACAAAATGATCCTCTAAATAGAGGTACCACAGCTTTGAAAAATAAATTGCTCCTCTAAACAAAGGCACCATAACTTTGAAAAATAAAAGGCTCCTCGACAATTATATCCAAAGGAATCGTAGATCAGATCTGATGAAATTTGTAATGAAAACTCAAATATTCATAATTTGTGTTCAAAATTCAAAGGTTTAGGTTCACAAGAACTTTTCAATTTCACAAGAATTCATTGAAATTTGAATCTCAAAATTTTAGTTTCACAAGAATTCAAATTTGCAAGATTTCAATATTTGCATTTGCAAATTGCAAGACTCATATCCAATATCTAAAGATTCTCATTTGAATTTTGGAGATTCACATCCAAAAGTTCAAAGCTTCTCATTTGAGTTCAAAGGTTCACATTTGACAAATTTAGGGTTCACATCCAAAAAGTCTAAGCTTTTTTGTTCGAATTTTGGAGATTCACATCCAAAAGTTTCAAACTTTTTATTCGAGTTCAAAGATTCACATCCAATAAATTTCAGGGTTTCACATCTTAAAGATTCTCATTTGAAACTCAAAGATTCTCATTTGAGACTCAAAAATTCTCATTTAAAACTTTATCCAAATATTCAAAATTTTTTTTTCAGACGACTTTCAAACTTTTACCAAAGTCAAAATTTTGTATGAATGTCATGATCTGTGATGCAAATGCTTTCTTAATGGTGCAAATGCAACAATCTAATTTCTCACCATGCTACAAATGTCATATTTTTAACCATAAGTTAAATGTTTACTGCATAATGCAAAAGCATAGCCAAACCAAGGTTTTAAATATTCTCCAAACAACAATACAAACATAATGCATGCAATGCAGATGTCAATGTCATAAAATTCTAATTAAAATGTGGTACCATGGTTCTCAAGACTCCACTATTTTAAGCCTTTTTAGCACTCACCATTTCAAAACAAATTCTGTTTTCTATCACTTGGTCACCACTTATAGGCTTCTCATTCTCAGCACTAGCTATTTCAGAACAAATTTTATCCTCATCACTTGGTCACCACCTATAGGTTTCTCAGCACTAACCATTTCGAAAGAAATTTTATCCTTCATCACTTGGTCACCACTCATAGGTTTCTCAACACTAACCATTTTAGAACAAATTTTGCCCACTGATCTATGTTATTTTCATCATTCGATCATAACTCATAGGTTATGTCGATCAATCATCCCTATATTCATCACTTGGTCATATCATCTTTTCAAATTTTGCCTTCTTTTCATTTTGTTAGCCAATCCATCACCATATTCATCATTTGGTCACACCATGCATCCTTTCAAATCATTTTTTCAGGTTTCTGTATTTTTTATTTTTTTTCTTATCATCTTGGATTTCTTTTCAAAGGAATACAAGACACTTTTATGCATATTGTCATTTATTCATTATCATTTCAAATTATGACAAATGTAATGCAACCATATATTTTCTCAATTTATTCTGAGATGTAAAAATAAGAGAGCACAAGGTAAATTGAGAGAAAGGTAATCAATAATGAGTAAGTCTGGTACAAAAATAAATGGGTAAAAGAATAAATTCAAAGCTTGCCCTTAGGAATGGTATTGAACAAATTGAGTAACAATATCTAAACAATGAATATTCAAACAATTCTGAACATTAATCCAAGATTTTTTTCTCAAAAACTCATTCCATTAACTTTCGAAGTCATTTTGATCTTATCAAACTTTACCCTAGCTTTGAAGAATCTCCAAATGTCTTTAATCTTTCATCCATATGAACTATTTATCTAACTTTTAGCTCTAATTTTTTTACCTAAATCGCCCTTTCAAGTTTTCAATTTGAGTCTTTTTTTTTCTCTTTTTTTCATTTTTTTCCATTCTTTTATTTTTAATTTTTTATTTTTTTCATCCATTAGTGATATCTCTCACACATCAATCTCTAAAATAATATAGCATGATTTCGCTGTTCCATCACAAGCATGCCTTAATCCAACATATGATCATTCAATTTGAACATTCACATTTAATCCAAATAAACTTTTAAAGGTTGTAATGTAGGCCATGGTGAGGGGTCATAAAAGAAATGGATAAAATAAGCTCAAAACATGTGTTTAAATGATTCAAAACCAAATGATCATTTTTCATCATTTGATACAACTTGGCATTTTGCCCCATCCTACTTCATTTCACTACTTTCCCCTTTTTTCATCTTATTCTTCACAAAATGACTTTCATTACTTTATCCCAAATTATATGTGGCATTCATTTTTTCTTTCTCTTACTTTTTTTTTCTTTTTGCATTTTCTATCTTTGAGATCTTTGATAATCTTTTGCCTCTTTTCTTTTTCAAAAATTACCTCCCAATGTGGAAGGTGATCATTGGTTAAGGTTTTTTTTAAAAAATCATAATAGGCTTAAAGGGGTAGTAATGAATAGTTTTTCAAATGGCAAAAGAGAGATGATCATTTTTTATCTCAAATATGAATGCTTTCTTTGAGGATCATCTATTGAACCAAAACAAACTCATAGATCTTTATAAAGAATTGTATATCTTCAAGATACATCTATTTTATATCTACTAGTAGTAGGCTTCTTTGTTCAAATAGTCTTCTCAGAACAATGTAAATGAGTTTCCAAAATTAAATCTCAGAATTATTGTTATCATTGTCTAAATATTCACCATTCAAAATTTAAGCATGAAAATGAAAAGTTATGAAAGAAGATAAAGTATGGAACAATGGTTGAATGAAAGAGAAAATATAATGAAATGCATCAACTTGTCTTTTATTAAAATGATAACAAATGAAATTCTATTACATAAAAAAAATCCTAACATTACTCTAAAAGAAATCTTAAAATGACAAGAAACTTTCAACTAGCTTTAACATATTTCTTAAAATTATGCCTCTATGTGATCAAGTGAAAGATCTTTCTTAACATCTGGCTTTCAGATTCATTACAGCTTTCTAGGCCTTTCCAGATCAACGTGTTCTTGATTCTCACTCAAAGCATTGACATTGTGATTAGGCAATATATTGCTACTAACGTTAGACATTGTTGCTCCTTTTTTTATCAAAATTTATCATTTCATCCTTAATTAACCGTTGCACCTTATGCTTTAGAGTAGTACAATTTTTAATGGAATGGCTAGCGATTCCATAATGGTAGTTATAGTGGGCTGTAAGATCATACCACTTCGAATAGGGTGGCTTGAGTGATTTCAAATAGCTAGGGGCAATCAAGTGGTTGTTATAGAGTTCTCGGTATAATTTTGTATAAGTCATGTGGATTGGATCAAATACGAGTTTTTTTCTGGTAGTTTGTAGCACTTGTGAATCACTTACTGGGGTAACAAGACGAGCCTAAGTTATTATGGGCGGTTGAATGTTAAGGCTGTATATGGGAGCTTGGAGACTGAAAACAGGCTGGTATGTTGATGGGTAAGATAGCTATGAAGAAGGTTGATATGAGTAGGATAAGGTATTGTTCACAGTAAGATAATATGGGAAGTAACGTTATGATGGATAGATTAATATCCCTTGAACTATTTGCTAAAACTTATGGCTTGAGCTTTGGTCTTTTTTTTCTCTGATGCTTTCTTAGTTTCTCCTCCATTCAATTTATCATTTTTAATGACATTCTCAAAGATTTCACCTAAGATCACCATGTCATCAAAATTTTTTGTTGCATTTCTTATCATCTTTTCATAATAAAGAGATCTCAAAGTGCTGACAAACAACACTGTAGTTTCTTTCTTAGTCAAAGGAGGTTGCACTTGAGAAGCTATATCCCTCTACTTCTAGGCATACTCTTTAAATGATTTAATCACTTTTTTTTTTCATATTTTGTAAAGAAAAGTAATATGGGGCTAAGTTTATGATATGCTGATATTGACTAATGAAGGCATAGGCCATATCACTCCAAGAACAAATACGGGTCCTATCTAGCTTTACATACCATCTAACAACAGAGCCCGTAAGATTATCTTGGAGCACATGCATTAATAGCTTCTCATATTAGTATAGGCAGCCATTTTTTGATAGTACATGGTAATGTAAGTCTTTAGACACTTTATACTATCATACTTTTCAAACTTTGAAATCTTGAATTTTGGAAGAATAACCATATTTGGGACTAAACTGAACCTAGCTGCATCTACTGAACCATAAAAGCTAACTCCTTCCACTGTTTGCAGTCTTTTCTCTAACAAGTTCATCTTTTATTCTGCTTTTAAAGCTTCTAAAGTCTCTTTCTCCTTGGGCCTCAACTTTTTTTTCTCTTATGGATCATCCAAATTACAGACTGGTATTGATTTTACTACCTTTTCAATAAAGACAGGATTTACATAACTTTGGTACTGTCTTAGATTTGAAGCTGATGGCATTCTAAGGTATGTATACCCTACTGGATATGTAAACTGCTAGATGGTGGATCTTAAATGGATTGGGCTTGATGAGGCCCAAAGCCAAAAGGATACATAAGGTCAGTCACCTTTTGTGATAAATGTTCTTATTGGCTAGTACTTTTTTTATACCCTTTCCCTTATTTAATTTGTTTAAAGCATCAATGATCTTACTTAACTCCCCTTCAAGCTTCTCTTGAGCTTTCTTTATCCTCTCGAGATGGTTAAAATTTTTTTACTCCATTTGTCTAACCCAAGCCCTTGTATTGTATTGGTGAGTGAGGTTACTTGATGGAGCTATCCGTGAACCTTAAGCACCATAATTATGATAAAAAATGATATGCTATGCTTTATGCATTATATGTTGATGCCTGAATGGAATGTACATTTTCATAGATGAAATGAAAATGATGCAAATGCATAATGTTGTTTGACATGATAATGCAGATGCACAAAGTTAGATAAACAAAATGGTTAGATCACAAACCATTCCTTCTTGTGTCCTAACTTCGGGTTACATCTATCACTAGGTAGGAAGGACTCTATCTTAGGGCTGGCCTTTTAAGTGTATACTATATATAGAGTTAGGTGATTTTGACCACTAAAGGTTCCCAAATTATTCTTTACATTATTGTCTATCACAGACTAGTAAGGTAGTCTAATCTTCACTCATCACAAGCTACCAATGGCAATGATTCAATTTGAGTGGGAGTATTTCACTAGCCATTGTAGAGATTATCATTTCACGAGAACGTAGATACTTTACTCCCTCCTAAGAGTGACAAAACCTGAGTATAGAGCCCATGTAATGCAAATGCAGGTGATAGTGTGTGTGAAAGAACATATTGGTTTCATACTAAAAAATAAAAAATAAAAACATTAGTAAACAGATAGCACAAATAATTTCAATTTAAAACCATTAAACCAAAAATAAGATAAATTTAAAAGTTTATGGCTTGACTCTTATGGTTATCCCAAGTGGAGTCGCCAAACTATCATAATATATAGATCCGTAAATCTATAGCTAAACTTAACAAATTGAGTCGTCACCAATCTTTTTTAACTAGGTGTGATTGGTCACTTAAAGAATCTATCATTTTAAGAAGCTTCTAAGCTTGATTAAAGGTCCCTAAAAGAATAGGTTCGAGTCTACAAACTAGAACAGGATTCGAAAGTTCGGTTACATATGAGGGAGGTTATAATATCCTTACATGTCCATCCGAAGGATGGTACCATATTATTTTAAATTTATCCTAAGGTCTTAATTCTAATGGTTTTAATTTTTATGTTGAATATTGGAAATAATTCATAAGATTTTTCCATCAATCTGGTAGAATTTTTAAAAATATTTTTTCACCTCAAGAGTATTCAAGAATCCCATTTATTTTCTTGAAGAGGCTCCGTTGTTAAAAAGATTTTTTTTGTTTGGTTTTTGTCAAAAATATATCTAATTATTCCACCATTTGAACCAAATTAGAAATATTTTCTCTTGTAGAATTTCTAAATTTTTCATCATTTGGGCCTATTTAGAAATTCTTTTTATTTCTCTTTTTTTTGTTGGATTTCTAAATTTTTTACTATTTGGGTCAATTTAGAAATTTTTTTTTCAGAATTTTTAAATTTTACACCATTTGAGGCTATTTAGAAATTATTTTTTCTTTTTTATTTTTGTTGTTTTCGAAAAGAAAATCATATGATAATTATTTTTTTATTAAAATTTCATTTAAAATTTTTCACCATTTGGGACAAATTTAAAGAAATTTCTCACATAGAGATTTCTTAGAAAATTTACAATTTGAAATTTCTAAGAATCTCATCCTTAGATAATTGTCAAATATTTTCAACCAAATTTTTTTATTTTGTTATTTTTTTTGGATTGAAAATAAATATAAATTATTGTTATTAAAACTTTATCTAAATTATCCACCATTTGGGACAAATTTAGATAAAATTTCTTATCTAAGAATTTTATAAAAATTTACCATTTAAAATTTCTATAAATTCTATCATTGGATAATTAATATCTATTCCTAAAAAATATTTTATCTTTTTTTTATTTTTTTCTAAACTTAATTATACAAAAATACTAAAAAACAAACACATAAAAAATAAATAAAAATATAAAAAAAAAATGGCTCGGCTTAACGGCTCGGTGCGGTTCAACTTTAGACATAGAAAACAGCTTGGTGACTCGGCTCAAAAGGGTGACTCGGCTCAAGAGCTTGGCTCGGCTTGGCTAGGTTGGGGCACAAGTTGCTGGTGTGGGTCATGCTACGGGTTAGGTTACCCACTTAAAAATAGACGGATCTTGCTTTTAGCTAATACCCAAAACGGCATCGTTTTATAAGGCTATATAAGCAAAAAGTAAGCCTTTTTTCTTTAGTCTTCACTTTTACACACTCCCTCTACCCTCAGCTTTCTCTCAATCTCTCTTTTTAGGGATAGAAAGACCCGGTTAGAAACTTTAAAGTTTTATAGATCTTGGCATCGGTGCCGCCGTGCTCTGCCACCGGCATCACCATAGTCCACCACCGTTTAACGATCGGTCAAGCCAAAATTTTCTCCACTATTGCTTCTCACTTTTCTTGTCTTAAATATGGGCTTGTTTTTTCAAAAATCACTTTCTAAAGACATAGATTTGAAGTTCAAGCCTCAGGTTTTTCTTTTTTCGTTCTAGCCTCTTTCACCGTCGGATCTTCTCTAACTTTCAATATGTTGTTTCTTTTGTCAAGCTCTTTGTCTTCACCATTTAGATCTCCCAAAAGTCATGCCTATAATTGCCTATCACTGCTGCTATCAGAGGGTTTCTGGTTTCCTTTTTCCTCGTTTTTCCTTTTTTATTTTTAATCTCTTTGATTTTCTGACTTACATTTGTTCTTTTTCAATCATGTTAGCAGCATTGGTTTTTCTATTTGCTGATGAATCACTTCTATTTACTACGTGATTTCTATTAACTCTGTGTTTATGCTACTGGTGACAGTAGTTGTTGATGATGGGTTCAAAATAAATAAGGCCTCGATTAGTAATGGAAACAGTATTGAGTTTCAAGGCTAGGCTACTTCGGTATGGATTGCCAGTGATGGAAGGATGGCAATGTGGAGATGGTAGCAAAATTGGCTTGGTGGGAACTGGTGGTGTCGTGTATTTTTATTTTTTTTTTGTTCCATTCTGATTTTTTGTGTGTTCCCATTTTGTGTGATTTGTCTGTGCATTTATAAAATGTAATTTGAGAGTCCTAAACTAAAAGGGATTTTAGTCCTCTTTAAGTTTTAACTTCCAAATTTTAATCCCACTTAAACTTCTAATTTTAATCTCACTTAAACTCCTCATATTTTTTGTTTTTTCCTAGCCTTTTCATTTTTCATTTTTTTTATATATTAACAAAAATCAAACATAGACCTCTAGACAGATTGGGGTGTCTACAATATTGATAATCTTATTAATATTTTGTAGCAGAGCTTAACCATTTTAACTTGAATTAAGCATATATTGTCTGGCGAATTTGATTAGAATATTAACGTATAGAGAGATGTAATTATCATAGTACATTCTTTATTGTTCAGGTCATGTACTATAGTAAGTAGTAGCAATTAGTCTAGATTGGCATCGACTTTTACACCATCAGTTCATACATTCAAACTACCTAAATTAGCTAGGTCGACTGCAACCACTCCATCTCTAGTTCCATCGACACCGACACCTCAAAGCTCACTTATACTTGTTTCATCCCCAATCTCATTGATATCAACATCTCCTAGCTCATTTCTACCTGAGCCTTCCTCATTATCTTTACTTAGCTCTTCATCTTGTGAAGATGACAGTATTGGCCCTGCCAGAGAGTTTCACACAGAAATGAAGCCTACTCGTCCACTGCATGTAAATTTTTGAGTCAAAAGGCCGAAGGATATGCGTTGATTATGTACTAATACTTTATTTAGATACTAGTTTTATATTTAGTTAAGTATGTTTGTGTTTAGTTTATATTTTAAAAATATCCATTAGATTACTTATTCAATATGATATATCTCATTAGATAACATGTTCAATATATAAAGCATAGACAAATATATAAATCATAAACATTAAAATAAATGGTTGACCATTATTACAAAAAATAAGCAATCAATATGTATTGTTTCTTGATTAGCCATATCATAATTTTTACTAAACAATAACTTGAAATTTTCAATGTGGGATGCATATGAAATTTCCCACCCCTAAGCACAATTATATCGATTCCTACACTAGTTGCATGCAATGAGAGATATTGGTAAAAATATCTTCATTAACACCTACATAAAATAGGAACGTTGTTTATATAATGTCATTAATACCTACATAAAATAAGAATGATAAATATAAACAACAAATGACAACACTAATTAATAGTACTTGCACAAAATGACAATCATTAACAAATCCAATCGTAATTACTTCATACTCCAATGGAGCAATTGGTACAAATCTATTAGGGAGATATATCAGGCGTTGTCTCAAACTAATATGGACTAGTATGACATTATATCTAAAGGTAATTAAAGGATCTATATCAGGTAAAGTCATCCATTTATCGTATGAGGTAAAAATGTTAAAACACGATAAGGTTTGTAATAATTCCTTAATACGCTTCATGAATCCATACAAAGTCATATAATGGCCTCGAAACTAATTTAACTCTTTAATTAAATCTCATCACATATGTACCCAACCATCTAATCCCAATCCAAGTAACCCAACAATAAATAAAAACTACAATGTCTATCCATCTCAACATTAATAATGTGTTATATATACAAATGTAACTCTACTAGCAAACTATCAAAATATTGCATTTTTCATTTATTGTGGAGTCGGTGAATAGGAAGTTTAGGGATTTATGTCATTGGTTTCACTAAGTTTGCAATGGTTAGTGGTCATGTACTATTTTAAGCTAATAATACAATTTTTCAATGTGATGGGATGCATCATGTAAAGGTATCTATTTTTATAGCTTTGTAAGATTTTAGCTTAACCATTTCTAATAGTGACATTAAGGTAGCTGTGGATAGATTGCCAAGTTCTTGTAGCTTTCTTTTTGTGGCCCACTTATCAAATTCATCATATTCATTGAACTATATTATGATTCGATCAACCTCATATTGGATGGTCAACTCTTCAAATATTTAATCATCTTAGCTCTTTATTAAATCCAACTTCTTCTAATGTAAATGCACTTTAGATAAAGAAATTAGACTTCCTACCCTTTATACTTTGCAACTTCATGAGCATAAAAGTAATTTATGCATGTTTTTGATCATGTAATCACAAGCATTTGCATCAATCTCAATATAATTAGCTTGATTGACCTTTATTGATATCATATTTAATGTGCTCCTAGATACCAAACATCGTAACTTTTTAAACAAAAAAGGCTTGAAATTATACTTGATAACTGTAAGACTTCGTTCAAATGAAGCATTGATCTCTATATGTTGAAACTTAATAAATGCATTGATTATCTTTCATAATGATTCAAAATCCCTCTAAAATGATCCAATGTATCTTTTTAATTTTGAATGTGCACTCTTAGCCCTAAATGAAATAATAAATTATATTAATGATTTATTATGAGACATAAAAACTCATTCATTATCTTAACAATGCAACATAAATCATACCTATTTGTTGTAACAATACCAAAGTACATTACTTTATCCGTCCGAGTAGTAATAAATCTATCTTATATTTTACCAACCACTAATCTTTGACATACTTTAATGCATTTGGATAAGTTTGATAATTAATTTCTAATGAACTCAAATGCCTTTCATACTTATCATAGGTAGATAAATACACCGATACACTTTAACCAGACATAAATGCCTTTCATTTTTGTCTTCTCTCGAAAAATTTCTTACAATTCACAAGCATATTTATTGAGATATACAATCTACAATAAAGATTGATCGTACTAAGAAACATTGCCTCTATGACATTCATTAATCACAACTCTCTATCAATAACAATAACAATAGAAAATTTATCAGTAGGCATCAAATTTTTTAACTTATTTGTGCCCAAATGTAATTCTCAAAACGTTTGACTTCTATATATGGAAATGCATTAGAACATGTTTGTTTTATAAGTGCAATCCATAATTAAGATATTTATAAAGGCTTGCAATGACTCAACACTAGTAGGATGAGCCCATAATAGGTCTTTCACACAATCCATTAACTCATTAGTCCTATGCCATTTTAAGTATTTACAATTAGTCAACTTCTTCATGAGTTATTGCATCTGTGACCTACCAATTTTTTAAACATATTTGTGTTTTTGACGTTCATTGCATATTGTCATTATAGTGCTGGCATTCCTCTTATTTTATTGTTTTATGGTCAACATTATGTTTCTAGGTCTAACCATACTATTTGACATATCAGTAATTATTCTTTTTTTTTTTTTAGTTAATCGACCTATAAATGAATATCCCTCTTATTATTATGTTGGTAGATGATTATGAAATCCACAAACAACTTTCACATCCCATGCATCATCCATTGCTAACTTAATCTCATGTAACTTAAATGGGCAACCACACTTTTTCATTCTTGTTCTCTTACATTGCATTTCTTATACTTTTATTTTTTAGCTGTCTGTATTTTTCATTTTGTTCACTTGCCAATCTTATTCTAGGTTTTTTCTAGCCTCCTACCTTTAAGTTTTTAATCACAATCATGAAACCTTGATCTTTTTCAACACTTCTAGCTCATGAAATCAAAGCTTTTCTACTACAAAACACCTGCACAATATTTTAAACTTATTATGTCCCTATATTCTAACATTCTATGCCTTCCAATAACATTAAATCTAAAAAATATAATCTTACCTCTTCCTTAGTAAATGAATTTGTGCAATTACATCTAGTATCTAAATTGTTTAGTGATTGATCCCACTCTATCAATGCAGTTTTCAAATTAATCTACATATCACAATATGTTAAAAAAATTATAATTAGAATAAGTATATAGTTTTTAAATATTTATAATGTATTTTTGGAAATGGATTTTCGAAAATACAATACAATATTTGGAGTCCATTTTCAAAAATTATACCACATTTTCATAAATTTATTTTTAAAAATTAAGTTGTATTCTTGAAAATAGATTTTTGAAAACATAAAAATACTAGACTCGATTGGGTGAGATTTTGTAACCTCGTCGAGCATGTCTCCCTCATTATTGTTTCTCATTTCTCTATCTATTTTTATACGGTTTGTGGGATTTAATAAAGGTTTCAAAATTTTGGTTTTACTATTAAAGATTTAGAGTTTAGTGTATGAGGATGAAGGATGAAAAAGGAAGAAGAATAAGGAAAAATGGAAAAAAGAAAAAGATGAGTACATAGGGTGTATGAGGCAAAGTTGTAATTTACTAAATGACAAAATTGGTACCTGTTATATGTGTATTTTTAGAAGGAAATTGATGTGGTGTGAAGAAAGGTTTGTGTGGTGTACTTAGAAGGCTTCGGTGTAGTGTATTTAGAATGCTTCGGTGTGGTGAACCACCACACTTTTTTTAGACATTTTTTCTTTCTAATATCTTTTTATTACAATTTTACCTATATATTTAAAAGTTTAAGGGTCAATTTAGATGGACGGTGAGATTCGTTCTAGTAAGATTGAGAAATGAAAATAGTGGTGAAGATGAGATTAATTACTATAGCAATGAAATTGATTACTACAGTGGTGAGATTAAAATCAATGGTAGAGATATGCATTTGAATTTAAATGCAGTATTGGTGATGAGGTGAATTGTAATGGGAAGAGAAATGACCATTAAAGATATTAAATTAAAATTTATATGTAATAAAAATTTTAGATTATTTGATATTTATGAAAATAATTTAAATATACTAAAATTATTTTTATGTCAAATAACAACTTTTAATAAATTAGTAAAAATGATAATAATATATCAAATTATTTTTGAAAAAAATTTAATATATACTAAGTTCTCAAAATTCTTTTGTTTACTATATAAATAAGGCTTAAGTATTTCACATTCCAATTCAATCAATTCAATCAATTCATAAACCATTTGACAGGCTTAAAATCAAGTGTTGGGTGTAGACATCTAATTTTGTCCAAATTTAAAAATAACTCATAAGCTAATTGTGATTTTTTTTTAAAGTTCAATTATACCTAATTTCAATTCAAAGTTAGCTTTGGGCCCAAAAGCCCAAATCTTTATAATGAAGTCCAAATGTTAAGGCCTTGATTTTTTTAATTATTTTCTATTTCTTTTTCAATAAAAATTAAGAAAAAAAGAAAAAAAAGTTAAAACAAAAGTTAAAAAAAAAAAAAAAGGAATGAATTGCTTTGGAAATGATAAAATTGGTAAGAGCTTAAAGTCTAAGCTACCAACTGCCATTTTTAGCATAATTTTTAGCAATAAAAGTCATTAATGGCACCTCTAAAAGTCTTATGAAATCCTAAAAAATATGGATTTGAAACTTTTAGCTGGCTCTTTAAATTATGCTTGAAATCATAGACAAAGGAGGCCAATTTTAAACCAGAGGGAAAATTCTATTAAAACTCCTTAAATACTCATACAAAACTAGAGTTAGCCATATTGTCATCACCCATTCAACCAAACCCTAAGCCTATCCATATGGTCATCACTGCCCAAGTTGAACACCTCACCGCCATAATTAGCCCTACCATTGAGATTTAAGAGCACCATACTCAGCACCAAAACCTTGTACATCAAAACCACCCATCAGCCTCCCACCTCAACCATTTGCAAACCAAAAATGAAAATACCCAAAATCCATCCACCCTAAAATTGATCTAGAAAACCACCATACCAAAAAAAAAATTCAAACACCTTTTTCTAATTTATCAAAAATAAAAAAATTGATCACACTCCTTCTAAAAGAAAGCAACAACATAAACCCAAATATATATATACACACACACGCACACACACACGCATATATATATATATATATATATAAACATAGGTAGACTTCGGATTTGGAGTTTTGAAAGTGTTATACACCAAGATTTTGGTGAAGAGAGAGGTTACGACTAGAGAAAAAACATAGTGGAAAAGAGGAAATAATTAGTGTGAAAGAGGTGGAACTTTTTGGAGTTTCTAGCTGTGGCTTTCCCTTTAGATCTAGGGTGAATTGCAGATTTTTAATGAAAATTAACTTGGGAACAAAATAAAAGAGGATGAAAGGAATTTTTTCGTGTTTTTAGGAAAATTTTGACACCGATAATTGGCAAACGGTGACAACAGTTGCTAGTTAGATTTTGGGTTTAAAAGTGGTCAAAAATCGCATTTAAAGAGAGTGAAAGAGAGTCTGGAGGAAAAGAAAAAATGAAATAAAAAGTTTTTGGGCATTTTATAAAAAAATCAAAATGATGCCATTTTAGGAATGGGAGACTTGTGCGTGGAAGTAGATTCAATTTGAGATTCACATGCCTAACCTGGTATCTAGGCCTTTTTTTGAGTTGAACTAGTCTGAACTGTTCCGATTTGAGCCAAACTTGACTGTTGAATCGTTAAGTAGAGTTGACTAGGAGTATTTTTGGTCATTTTTATTTTTTTCATTTCTCATTTTTTTTATATTTGTATATTTTTATTCTTATTGTTGTAATTATTTATTGTATTTGGATAAATTTTGATGTGGCTTTAGAAATATTTTAAAAATTTGTATAGAAAATAAAATGTTTTAATTTAAAATTCATTTAAAATAAATGTGAAAAATATTTAGGAAAAAGTTAAAATATTAATTTCTCTTAAATTCTTTGGAAAATAAAAAATAAGAAATACAAATACAAATAAAAATAAAAATAAAAACTATTTTGTTTTTTAAAAAATATTAAGGAAAAAGTTGAAATATCAATTTTTCCTAAATTCTTTAAAATTAGAAATGAAATAAAATAAACTAAATAAATTAAGGAAAAACTTGAAATATCAATTTTTTATAATAAATTTTAAAAAATGTTTAGGAAAAGTTATAATATCAATTTTTCTTGAAATTTTAAAAAAATTGTTTTGAATTTACCAATGATAGATTACTAAAAAATTATAATAGTAATTTCTATGTAAATTTTCATGTGAGATATTATTTTTTAAATGCTGCTAAAATATTAGAACATTTAGAAAATGCTCCAATATTAGAGATTCTAATAAAAATAATAAAAAAATTATTTTTTCAAATTTGATGATAAAACCTTTTTAAGAGTGATAATAGATACCTTGAATACTTATGAAATGAGAAAATATTTTTAAATTTTTGTTAAAATATTAGAGTATTTTAAAAATAATTTTTAATACTAAATTCTTTTGAAAATATTTTTTTAAAAAATTTCATTAGACTTAATAGATAACACAAAATCAATTGGTACTATTTTTAAATGGATATTATAGGGTGCTATAATTTTCATCATATATAACTGTACTCTTGAATCTATTTTTAATTTATAGACCAAAAGATTTTTAGTAAATTTTAATTAATTTTAAGATTTATTTAAAGATAAGATTAATGATCAATCATACTTACTAAAATTGATAATGAATATCTATTTTTATGTCTAGTGATAGAAAAATCATTAGGTTATCAACTTTTAATTTTAAACTTTTAAATGTATAGGTAAAATTATAATAAAAAATTATTAGGAGGATAAAAATGTTTAAAGAAAGGTGTAATGGCTCACCACACCTCGAATCAGCCCTCCACCGATGCGACGTCGGCGGAATTGTGCCATAACTTTGTTTGCAGAACATAAAATCGCAGGGCATTTGCACTAAAAAAATGCTTCATCGCACCGAACAATGGGTGGGATTCAATCTAAATCAGAAAAAAAAAAAAAAAAAAAACAAAAGATAAAATAAAATAAAAACAAAGAAAAACGTCATAAATCAAAATGTTTAATAAATATTTATATTATATCTACCCCTCTCTTATCATATACATATAATTAAATGCAATTTTCTGTAGGAAAATTAGTGCACTGTGAATAAACCCTACGCATCATCATCATGTAATAATGCAGCGGTTGGAATGGTCCTTTAACCTCCTGCATAGCCCCAAGGGGCTCCTCTCTCTTCTCTTTCTGTCTCTTTCTCCGGCCATTTTTATGCTGAATTCCTGTTCATACCCTTTTATGATTTGCAGTTAATTTTAGGTGAGGATAGGGGGAAGCTCATGAAAAAGAAACTGTAAAGTCCTGTCCGGCTTTTCCACAGCTTTCTTGAACTTCTCTCTTCCTTCACCGTTGATCTTTCATAATTTGTTAAGTTGCAGCTTTGATGATGATACAGCTACAGAAGTTCAAGAAAGCTGTGGGACAATATGGCAGAACGAGGACTTTCTTTTCAGTTTGATTTTGATAGGATTTCCGTCGCTCAATATTTGCGATTTCTTACCAGTATTGCAGCATGGGATCGATTTTTTCCTTCTATGAGTTAAGAAGGTCAGGCGGGGGCTCCAGCAATGGTTTCTGGTTAAGTTTTCCATAGTAGTACTGTTGTTGGTGACAACAACATGAATCCACATCTAAAACTATATATAGTACTAGCGCCGACTCTTATAATTTTTTTATACTTTGATCAAAATTACTAAATTTAAAAAATATTATTTTAATTAAATGAATTATAAATTTAATTTTGATTTAAGAGTCTAAAGCGTGTAAGGATTACATTAATGAAAGTTAATCATTCTATAACACTATATATATATATATATATATATAACTTCCTATTTTTATATTTTATTCCAGCTTTTCTTTTTCCTCTATTAGTTTAACTTAGTAAAATTCCTACTACATTAAAAATATATGGGTAATATTCTAGGATTAGTAAAAAATGTCAAAGTGTAGTTGATTTGGATAACAACTTTTAATTTTTCAGTGTTTGCTTTTGCATTATAATAGGCCTGCAGCTACTGCAAATAATTTTCGAAACTTCATAACCCTAGATTAAGTTTCTACTTGCTTTTGCTGCAATTCTTCTTAAAACTGATTGAGATTTGAGACTACTCGTCTCTCCTGCATTCATTCGGTTTATAATTTACAATATTATATATAGAAAAATTATTTGATATACTATGAGTAAAGCTTTTAACTTCACAAGCAAGGTTAATAATGTGGTACATGTTTTATTTTCTTTAAATTAATTTTTTATTTTTTAAATATACTCTAAGTCTTGTTAATTCTGCTTGTAAAATTAAAAAGTTTTACTGTCAATGTATTTGATAATTTCATTTTTTTAATATAAACATGCATATATAATCATTTTTTTGCATTGGCTTTGATTGGTGATCTATATATTTTATTCTCATGTGTTTACAAGAAAACTTGTGCATTTTAGGTGAATTTTATTATTTTTTAACTCTTGCGCATATATATATACTCTATGAAATTGTAGCTGTATTTAACAATTTAAGGTTGCAATTCATACTAAACTAATACTTCTATATATCGCAAGGATAAATTAAACTTTTCATATATATATATATACATATATATATATATATATAAGTTCTGAAATTTTATTATAGCACATTGCACTCTAATGTCAGTTCTAAGGAAAAGTACTTTAGATTAGCCATCATGTAGACTCTTATATATTATTTTCTTCATTTCTAAACTGCATTTCTCTTTCATATATAAATATATACATATAAGGGATCCATTTATATCATCGCAAATATTACACTTGTTTAATCATTAAAAAATAGATAATTATAAGTATTATGAATTTAATTTTGATCCAATGATAAAATATATACATATATATATATAATACTTACACTGATATAAATAGATTTTACTCTATATATATTCAATCAAATTGACAAGTATGTTTTTTACAAATTTCTGCAGAAGAGAGAATTAAACTATTAGGTTTTATAACCTAATTGAAAACTTTAATTATTAATTTGGTTTTTTCTGTTCCTTCTTTTTAACTGATGAACAGTTGGTAGTGCTCAATAAAAAATTTGGAGTGAAGCAAACAATCGTATGATTTATTAAATAAAATATTAAATTTTTAGGTCATATTTGATATATAAAATTATAATAAAATAAGATAAAATGATATTATGAATATTATTAGATTAAATAATGTTATCATATCTTATATTTGATGTATACAATGATTAACATAAGATAATTTATTTATTGATCAAAATTATTTTTTCTCAAAATTTATATAATTTAAATCATTAATGTAATTTTTAAAGGTATAATAAAACGTGTAAGTTAATTCTATGGATTTAAAAAAATCCTCTCTACTTTGAGAGGATTGAATCATCCTATATTAAGAGGATAATAACCTTCCTTGTAATTTTGTTCCTATCTTTAGATATAGATCAAATATAATATAAGATAATTATTATCCTATCATATCCATCATTTTCTGCATCAAACATTATCTTAATTCTAATGGCTAAGATTCATTTTCTAATTATCTCAAAATATTAATAAAAAATGTGGAGTGAAGTAGAAAAGGGATATAATAAAAAAGTATAAAGTACTAAACTTTGTTCGGACATTTTTTTTTTTACATTTTCAATTAAACATTTTTATCTTGCTAATATGCAATTTGAAGAAGATATTTTCTGTACATTTTTTTTCTTACCATCAAAACAGATTGGCCAACAGTTTGTTGTGTGCTGGAGAGATTCCCTTACATTAAAATTTTTTTTCTCTCCCAAAATATTAATTGCCAATGATAATATAGTTGCCCCTTTCTGTTGGTTTTTCCTTTTCTTTACTTTGTTACTTTTGTTTTTATTGTTGAATTTGAAACCTTAGTCAAAGATGCGAAGGGGATACTATTTGTCTGCACATTTTGTGTGATGAATTTGGGCCCTCTCTCATAAATAATACCATCATATTGGTCTGTAGTTTGAACCCTGCTATAACAATATCTACCAATCATTTGTTTGGTTTCTGAATAATCTAGAGAATAAAAGGAATGCCACAATATATTATTATGTGAAATTAACACTAGATGTTGAAATCTTATGGATTGATCTTTGGATCAGTTCGTATGTTATCGGAATTGATATTTGAAGGTTAAAAGTTCAAAAAACTTATGTGTTTAATGTCTTCTTCAACTATGTAAGTAATAAAATAATAATTTAATGGTAGATTAGAAATTTAAAAAAAAATACACTAAATATTAAAATCTTTATTTATCCCTAGTAATTATGGGGAACGTATTGAGGTAAAATTAAAGAATTAGTTGAGTAAACCAAAGTCGTTTTCATTTTTTATTGAAAAGTCCTTTTTAAAATTTTTTTATATTATTAATAACTAAGAATAAATTTTTTAGGGTTAATTAATAATTTGGCCTGAGAATTATATTATTTTTGACAATTTTGTACTTATAAAAAATTCACAATTAATTACCTACTTTTTGTTTTTGTTGAACATTTTGCACTATAAATTAACATTGTTAATTAAAATATTGACATAATAAACACTAATTAATAAAAACATATCATGTATCAAGATGTTATTGGTTTTTTTTTTCCATATTAACTTATCATTTGAGACAAAATGTATGATGAAAATAAAATTCAAATACCTAATCACAAAATTTTTCTATAAATATCAAATCGTGAAAAATTATATAATTCAAGGGCCAAATCACATATTAACCCTATTTTTTAATTATATTTATAATAAATAACACTTGTCTAAAAATATTCATGAATCAGGTAAAATTTTGAGTTTGAACCACAGTCCTACAATTTGATCTACCCCTCGGACAAGTCTAAATTCTTGCCATTTATTATAAGAGATTATCCCCTAATAATAGGTGGCTTTAATTATGTCCTTACCTAATGACATAAAAAGCCCTAAGTCATATTTTCAAAAAAAAAAAAAAAAAGGAAAAAAAAGCCTACCTCATATAAATAGCTGTTGATTTGCAATTCCAAAAACAATATTAGTTGATTGCAATAATAAGTCGGTTTACAAAATATAGATTTAACGCTCCCAAAACTTGTAAAATTTCTCTTTTTCTCTTTCTCTTGTTCCTCCTAAGTTGTCTCTACTTTATGCTTTAGAAACTGGAAAGAACACAAAGGTGACCTCATTTTCTCCGTATTATACAAAGATATGGCTCAAAGAAACATCCTTTCGTCACCAAAATCTTGCCTTTCTATATTTGTTTTAGAACTTGTCCAGTGACTGTGTGACTGCATATATAAAAAAATGTGCCCTAATTGCTTTTTTTTTTTTTTTTTAATTGAAGAATAAAGTTCACATTCACATTTTTTGTGAGGATTTAATCACAATTTTAAGAATTTTTTTTTTTTAAATTCAAACATTGAATGCATAAGACTAAAATGCTAAAAAAAGCATTTAAATTATTTTTTAAAAATAAATTTTTATATTTTATTGTACTCAAATAAATTTTTTATTCTTTGATTTATATCCAAATAAGTTTGCATTTCAAATAAAAGATTGATTTACATTTAAGATTTATTTAGGTACGATGTACAAATTAAAGATTAATGATTTATTTAAATATAAATTAAAGATTAAAAATTTATCTGGATATAAATTAAAAGTTAAAAGCTTATTTGAATACAAATTAAAAATTAAAAAAATTTTTAATGTAATAAAAGTATAAAAGTTTATCTAAGTAAAATAGTAAAATTCATAACTTTTTAGTTATTTTAGTCAATACATAATATTAATTAATATAGTTAATTTTATAATTTACTTTATCTCGATGATAAATTTTTTTATTTTATAAAAATTAGATCGACTTCCAAAATAGTGATCTAATTATCGTTGGTGATTAAAGAGTTTTATTTCTGTGAGCTGATTTTCTTTTATTCCACCAAAATTCTGTTTTTAAATACAAAATATTGCATACACAAAGCAACAGGAAGAAATAGATATTTCAACAATTAACCTAAACTTTTGCTAGATAAACCTATAAAAACTCATTTGGACAAAGGTGGCAATTATTACCTGAAATTAAAATAATAAAAGTTGATTCTTGTTACTATAAGTGATTTTTGTTTTTAAATTTTTTTTTCCTGGGAGAAAGTGAACAAAATTACTCACAAACCTTTAGAAACTTGACTTGATTCGAGCTCATTCATTTTAGTTAATTAAAACACCATATCACTGCAAGAAAATTATGTTTTGATGAGAATTTTAGTGAGGCTCACGTGCTGGCCCTCATTAAAAGTCCTCTTATAGTGAGACCATCAATGACATTCATTTGATTCTTAGTAAGAGGTGTATTTTGACTCTTATTGAAAGTTATTTTACTGCGAGTAAACATATGATGTTCATTAATTTAATATTTTTGTGAGGATTCGAAGCTTGATCTTCACAAATTTATCTTACTAATATAAAGTTTTGCAATAATTAATTTTATGAATATATATTTTTTGAAAAATAAATAAAATTATTTAAATATAAATTCTTGTGAATTTTGTGAAATTAATTGTATCCCTCTCTAATTGATTTCACTAAATTGGTGTCCCGATTTAAAATTTCAGGTATAAATAATGATGAATTTTAAAGTACACAGAGGTACATAGGCGGACGTCATTAAGCTTAATTTTCTTTAGTTTTAATTTGTTAAATAATTCTCACTAACCACGTTAATACGAATATATTAAGTAAATTGTGAATTTAGTGAAAGGCCGATTGAAAATATGATCTTCACTTTAATAGTTTCTTTTTTACAAAAAAAAAAATATAAATATTAAATTTAAATTTAAAATTTATTAAATATCACAATACTAAAAGTAAATAAACGTTAAAGCAATCTCAAACTCTACTTGATCAAAAAGTCTAAAATGTTCGGTTTTAAAATGTTAAAAAACCCAAAGAAAAAGAAAAAATCTTGTTCATTAATTTCATTTTTGTGAGAATCGTCGGCAGGTCTAATTAACTAATTTCATTTCTCATCCAATTCATCGTCGGCAGCAACAATTTGGCCTCCGGCGGTCTCTCTCTCCACCTGAAAATTTCCTTTCGCCAATTCTCCTTCCAGCCAAACAGCCACAAAGCTTAACGAGGCAAGTATTCTCTCATTCTATCCCTCGCATTCAAGCCTAAACCTTATAATTCCAAGATATCGAGTAACATCTATTGCAGCTATTTTTTTGTTAATTATCAATTCATCTAGAGTTTTAACTTTTAAATTGTATTTTTCAATTGTATCCGAGGATTGATTTAGTATCGACTTCAAAATTTATCATTTTATTTATCAAATCCTTTTCTTTATCAATTTTTTTTGGTGAATTAGCTTCTCGTTTTTGAATTTAGAACTCTTTTAGGCAGTGGATCATTTTAATTTTGAAAAGGTGCATGCTGAATGGATCTTGTTTTTTTTTTCTTTTCATAAATTTAGCTTTGTTTATTTATTTCAATTTATTATTCCATTTTCATTTTGAAAATACAAAAATAATTTTAATTTTTTTACTTGTTTTGGTAAATTTAGGGATTATAATTAGGGTTCTCTTACAGATTCTTTGCCCCTGCCACCACTATAAGTACCGTTGACGATATTCAAGTTTCACACTGTTGTCAACTTGAAATGGGTCACATTTTCATGAATGGGCTGTGAAAACGTATTTTTGCTACGTTTGTAATGTAGGGACCTTTGTTGATATTGTTTTATGTTCATTGCTGGCCTATGGATTAAAGCTACGTTTACGTACTTCTAGAGGTCTAGGATATAATAAATATAAATAAATTATTAATTTCATGACAATAAAGAATAAAATATACAATTATATTAATTATAATGTAAATTTTATTAATTTTTATGTTTATATGCTATTTCAATAAACTATATATTTTATTAAAAATATATTTTATCATATTATTATTTTATAATTTAAAAAAAGATGAAAGCATAAAAATAATATACTTAATTAAATTAATAATAAATGTGAAATATTTACTTATTTTATATATAGCATACTTCTTTTATGAGAAATGATATATAATGCATGAAAATTATATTCATATTTTAATTTTTTTTTAAATATAAATTTTGTAAGATGAAACTAACTTTTCACTGGGGGCATATATGTATTTACATTACATTTCATTTTATTAAAATGAACTTTTGAGAGATTTAATTAATTATATTAATTAAGATATTTAAAAAATATAATTTAAAAAATTAATAAACTTAAATAAAAAAATTTGGTAACGCAATGACGCGCGTTTAGTATTAATTAGAGAATAATTTTGATATTTTTTTTTAATTTAGGGATTTAGACTTAATTTTTTTTTCCTTTTCAAACAAGGCATTTGAATAATTTACATAAATGATGCACTTGCGCCTCAAGTGGTGCCCTCTAATTGGTCCTTAGAAAGAAAAAAAAAAGAAAAAAAAAAAGGAACGGTCAATATTAAATCAAGCGGTTAGGTGGGCTGAATAAGTCCATGAAAAGTACAGTAGCACCGGCTCCACAGTAAAAAAAAATTGGACCTTGAGTCCATATCCAATTACGACGTTTTCTCTTTCCTTGTATAAATGCGCCCCCTTCGTCCCTGCCCTCGCCCAGTCGCCCCTCATTAGGAAGGCCTAAAATTCGATATCTCTTTTGAATTTTTTAGCCCTAGCCCTTGGTCCAATTCCTATTTTAGGGTTTTGTTTTTCTCTCACTGCTCTAAACTTCAAGCTCTAAACTTTTTTGCGTTCGGCTGCTCAAGCCCAATTAACCTCCTTTCGTCTTCTCCTTTCTCTTCCTCCTTTGCGGTTCCCTCTGTTACCCAAAATTTAAAATATTATTCTTTTAATTCCTTCAATTTCAGAAAATAGAAAACTATATCTAAAACCTTCTTGTTTTGGATATGCTTCAATGGTTTTGCCGGTGAAACAAGGTATGAACTCTTTTCAACGCTTGATTTATATGTTGGGTTTTTTGTATATTTTTATGTAATTTTGTATTTTGAAGGCTTGTTTATGGGTTTTTTCGGTCTGAGGGTTATCGGGAATAATAGATTTTTTCGAGGCTTTTGATTCTTGGCGTTCATGGGTTTCGCTCAAAAACAGTCTTCTTTGTGGTTTATATATTACTTTTCTGCTTCTCTAGCTATGGAGTTTGTATACTTGGTTTTTGTTCTGCTTCATGTGCTTCTTTCAATCAGTTTTTTGGTTTTTTACGTAAAAGTTCTGCGTAATTGCTTGTTCAGCCCTTTTCTCTGGGTATTTTTTAGTACGTGACAGACTGATAGTTGTTTCCTGTTTATGTTGCAATGGATTTTCATTGGAGTTTGGGGCTCCAATTCTGAATGAAAAAAAAAAAAAACGGAGCAGTGATGGAGGTTTTGTTTTGCTCATTAATCCTCTGGGAAACAGTCGTGTTTTGTTACCCTGTTTTTTGGAGGTTCTCAATTTATAAATTGTCAAACGAAGGTTTTTTTTTTTTTTTTTTAGCACAAAGGTATATTTTCGTGTCGCTTAGTTTGCAGAATCTTAAAGTATCTACGGGAAAGTGTGGATTGCTGGCAAGGGTGATTTTTCTTGATATGGGTATGTTAGATTTCCATGTTTGATTGGAGAAAGTCAAATTATTTAATAAAATCTTTTTACAATAATATCCTTCATTACATGTCAAATATATCATTTTTGTTAAATATAACATAGTGGCTGACGAGCAAAATTTAAAATAAAATATAGTTTATTTTATTAAAAAATATCATGAATACAAAAACATCGTATTTAATATAGAAAAAAATTAAAAACAAATACTACAATGTTTCCATGGTGAAAAACATTAAATGAAAACAAATACTATGACGTTTCTATGTTAGAAAACGTCCTATTTGGAGTAGGAAAAAAATTGAAAACAAATACTATAACGTTTCCATGTTAGAAAATGTCCTATTTGATATAGAACAAACATGAAAATAAATACTACGATGTTTTCATGTTAGAAAACGTCGAATTTGAGAAAACTCTGCTTGAAGTTATCCCGAGACCATGCCTTCCTGCCATTATGTGTCAGCTCTAGATAGGTTGATAGTGTTTATTAGGTTGATAGTGTTTATAAGAGATCTTTGATACCTTATGAATTGTATTTAATTTGCTTACTTTATATATATATATATATAGATAGATAGATAGATAGATAGATAGAAAGATAAAAGAAAAAGAAATCCTCAAAGCTATTTGTTTTAATTCCAATAATAATAATGACAGCGATGTTTGGTTCATCAAAAACCATCATTGTTGTATTAAAAAAAATTTCAAAAAAAAAAAAAAAACTACTATTAATGCATTTGATTCTCTAGAAATGTTCTATGACATTGAAAAAAAAATGATAGATGACATTTTGTTCATAAAAAATGTCGTCATTGTATTAAAAAAATTTCAAAAAAAATTAATTCACAATTATTGCGTTTGGTTCCCTAAAAACATCTATTTGTAATTGGAAAAAAAATAGTACTCAAATACTATGTTAAGCTTCTAAGAAATGCAGTATTTGTGCTACTAAGAAACGTAGTATTTGTGCTATTTGTTTTCAATACTACATTTGTAAATTAAAAACCAAAATACAACTAAGTTTCCCTTGAGCCAAACGCCCCCTTAGGACAAAGTACAAGTAAGGTCTTGCAGAGGTTGGGATTTTATGTCTTTGGGTTGATGGACTTGTGGATTTAGTTCTCTTCGGCTGGATTGTACATTAAACCTGTTGCTTATGCATTTCTAGTAGGCTTTGCCGCCCATAAGAGTAGCCCATCAAACTGGGCAATTTCAATAAAGTGTGGTGGCAGTTTTAGATATAAAACCTGTGTTTGATCCCGCCAAGTAGCAAAAAAAGAATAAGAAGGGTGATTGGATTTGGACTAGTGTTTTTCTTGTTTATTTAATTTGTACTTTCATATCTAGAATTGGGAATAAACTGGTCTGTTTTAGGCTTTGCGATTGAGTTACTAAGTCTAATGAATGTGAAGTGTCTTGACTTGGAGCAGGCATAGTTTCAAAATTTTCTTTGTACTCGTATATGTAAGCATTTCTGCAATTGCTAATATTGTGCTTCTGTATTGACTATGTTATCTATCAAATGCTTGGTGTATATCAAATTCCAACTTTTTTTTCGGGCTAAAACACATCCGATTTTGTTTATGGTAGAATTATAATCCTCTATTTAATGTTCACAATATTGCTTTTTTCCCAATTGTTAAGATCAATGAATTTGTAGTGTCAACATGGCAAGCTGCCGGTTTTTCTTACCTTTCAATATTAAAATTGCTCATTCCTCAAGGCCATCTCTTAATAATGTTCAAGCTACTAATATCTATGTCAGGATCATAGAAATTAGCTAACACATGAGCTTCTGGTTTGTTATTCTGTAATATGAATAACTATTATCTTGTAGAGGAGAACCTATTACCATATGAGATTGGAATGAAGACATCTAGGAAGCTGTCTTTGTTCTATGAGTGACTCTAATGTAAAATATCAAAATTTGACTTGGATATTAGCAATCATTTTTTACCAGTCTTGTCTGTCTGCTATAAAACGCTGTCTTCATGCGGTCTGCCTTGTGTTTTTCCAATGACAATTTCTGTGCATAATTGATGTAAATGAGAACTTATCATCTGCTGTGTCTTCTGTTTTGCAGGTGAGATGGAGACTGCAACCATTCCTGTTACCATGCCTGTTACACCTATTACTCCTACTGACAATAATGAGCCACTTAGTTCTGAAGTACAGCCCAATAAACGTAGGAGGAAGAAGTCTATTGTCTGGGACCATTTTACTGTGGAGACTGTAGGAGATGGATGTATCAGGGCCTGCTGTAATCATTGCAAGAAATCATTTGCATACATTTCTGGTTCAAAGCTAGCTGGCACTAGCCACCTTAAAAGACACATTGCCTTGGGAATCTGCCCAGTGAGCCGTAACAGAAATCAACAGACACTAGACTCTAAAACTAGTAATGCTACTGATGAACCAAAAAAAAGGTACCGAGCAACTCCTGGATATGCAAACATTCCGTTTAACCAGGAACGGTGCAACCATGAGATAGCTAAGATGATCATACTGCATGAGTATCCCATACACATCGTGGAACACCCTGGTTTTATTGATTTTGTGAAGACTCTTCAACCCCAGTTCAATATGGTGAGCTTCAATACTATTCAGGGAGATTGTGTTGCTATGTACCTGAAAGAGAAGCAAAGCCTTCTCACTTTTATCAGCAAAATTCCAGGACGAGTCAGCCTTACATTAGATTTGTGCATTTCAAATCAAACTGTGGGCTATGTTTTCCTAACAGGACAATACATTGATAGTGAATGGAATTTGCATCGCTGCCTGCTTAATGTAGTCATGGTACCTTCTCTTGATTCAGACAGTGCGTTACAGCAAGCTGTTGTGTCCTGCCTATCTGATTGGCATTTGGAGAATAGGCTATTTACCCTCACTCTTGATCAGTTCACAAATGAAAACATAAATGGAAGTCTGAGAGCCCTATTTTCCGTGAGGAACCCTTATATGTTTCATGGTCAGTTATTGGTTGGAAATTGCTTTGCTCGTGTTATAAGTCTTCTTGCACAAGAGGTGCTATGGGCTGTGGGGGAAACTGTGAAGAAAATCCGAGAAAGTGTCAAGTTTGTGAAAACTTCTGATACTCATGAAGAGACATTTTTTCATCTGAGGGAACAACTTAAAGTCCCTAGCATGAAAGACATATTCATTGATGACCAAGCAAAATGGAACACAACATATGACATGTTGGTGGCTGCCTGTGAACTAAAGCAAGTATTTCTTTGCTTGGAAACCTCTATTCCTGATTATAACATAGCCCCATCAATGGATGATTGGAAGCAGGTGGAAATTCTCTGCAGATACTTGAAGCTTTTCTTCGATGCTGTCAGTATTTTAAGTGCCCCAACATACCCGACTGCCAGTGCATTCTACCATGAAGTGTCAAAAGTTCAATTAGAGTTGACGCATGCAGCAATGAACAATGACCCCTTCATCAGCAACTTGACCAAACCTTTGAAGGAGAAGTTTGATAGATACTGGAGTGACTGCTTCTTAGTTTTGGCTGTTGCTGTGATAATGGATCCAAGATTCAAAATGAAACTTGTTGAGTTTAGCTTCTCTAGGATATATGGTGAGGATGCTGGAATGTGGATTAAGATTGTTGATGATGGTATTCATGAGCTCTACCTTGAATATATTGCACAAGCACTCTCTCCGCCTGAAACATTTGTGGAAGAACGGAATGGGGGCCTCATCCCCAAAACTGAACCCCCTGAAGAAGGATACCTTCTAGAGGCACCACCTGAAGAAGGATACCTTCAAGAGAGACCACCTCGAGAAGGATACCTTCAAGAGGGACCACCTGAAGAAGGATACCTTCAAGGGGGACCACCTCAAGAAGTATCTTATCAGGAAGTAGCTCATCAAGAAATAGCTCTTCAAGAAATATCCCATCAGGAAATAGCCCCTCAAGAAATACCTTCTCTAGATCCTCTTATTTCTATTGGAGATGGACTCTCAGATTTTGAGGTATATATCTCTGAGATCAGTGGTAGCCAGCTGATGAAATCAGAATTGGATCAATATCTTGAAGAGTCTCTTTTGCCTCGGATACAAGATTTTGATATTTTGGGCTGGTGGAAACTAAACCAGACAAAGTATCCCACTCTCTCGAGGATGGCTTCTGACATTTTGTCAATACCATTTTCGACTGTTGGTCCGGATTCTGTTTTTGACACACACAGAAAAAAGATGGATAATTACCGCAGCTCATTGCGTCCGGTGACACTTGAAGCTCTGATATGTGCAAAGGATTGGCTCCAGTATGGAGCATCACAGAGTACCAATGCAAGTGTGAGGATGGAATTCTAGGTATAGATTTTGTTTTCATCTTTTACAGGATACAGTAGATAGGTCTCTTAGTTGTGTCTCGTGTCATTATAAATCCTATTCCCTTTCATATTTTCATTAGATGTTTTATAGGATTCGGATTAACTAATCATGGAATTGACATCATTCTTGGATTCAGTGAATCAATTCCTTAGATTCAAATAATTATCTTTTGTGGTGTTTTTAAGCTCCCTTTATTTGATGCATTCTTTCCTTATATAACTTATTTTTAAATCTGTTGAGTAATTGGCAGCCTAGGCACGACTATTTTGCAACCTTTTCCAGTTGGGTTATTCTGCCTTGCTACAAGAGATTTGTACATCTCAATCTAAATGGTCATATTATTATGTAAAAGAGATGGAGTGAACTTCAAGGGGCAGATAGGTATATTTCAGAGGTGAATTTTCCCTGCTGCACGTTTGGCCATAATGGGATACCAGATTGGCATTGGCAATGGTAAAATATATTGGAATAACTTTGTACCGAAAATTTAGGTTCGATTTTTACTATCAACAATAATTTTTTTTATAGATGATCTGTAAATCTCTCTAAGACTAGAAGTATGTCCTAATCTTTGGTTTTTTTTATCAGTAGCATGCCTTAAAAATAATAGGGTCAATGGGTTGATTTTCATCTTCTGGTCATGTTATGAATTTATGGGGCTAGTCTGTCTAGTTCCTACAAATCCAACAGGCTTATTATACTTTTATTGCTCAAAATTCAAATACACAGATTAAATTTTCAACAGGCTTTGAGAATTTTTTTTTTATGTGGCTTATTTTTCATTTATAATTTTAAAAAAAAATTATTTTTTCTTTATTGGTTATTACTTCTTTTCTTTTTCATGAAATTGGAGCTTTATGTTTCAATAAATATATATGAATTAAAGGAATAAAAAATATTAACTTTTAATTCTCACAAAATTATGATGTTTCTTTTGTATGTACAAATGATACCTTCTATACATAAATACAAATATAACACATTTCGATATTTTTAATTCCATCTTTATAATGCAAACTTGAGAAATTATTTACCTCAAACAATCCCTTAGACGCTAGTATCCATAAATGGAGTGAAAAATAGGTTTGAAGTTCCATTTTTGCGCTTTATGGGCGTAGGAATTAGATAATTTAGTATGATTATTAATAAAATTATATATTTCCACACTCGTCAAAATGCACCAGTGGTCTAGTGGTTAGAATAGTACCCTGCACGTACAGACCCGGGTTCGATTCCCGGCTGGTGCATTGTAGGAGCCGTGATGTTGATTGCGCTCGTGATGGTGGGTCCTTCATGATTCTCTGATCTTCAGACGAAACAACAGCGCTTCTGAGCTCCATAACTCTTTTCTTTTTAAGTTCGAGTTGATCTTTGATGTCTCAAGTCACATGCAAAACCTCTCAACCATAGTTGAAAACTAAAATGCAAAGCAAACCAGTGCAACTCTTATGCCAATTTCAAGAATCCATTTTGCCAAAAGACAAAACACTCAATCTTCTCCAAATATTTACTTCTAGAACACAACATCACAGATCTTGGATCTAAAAAATATTTACAAATGACCCTCTGCAAGATGTAGCTTGCTTAATATCTGGTCTAATGCTTGAACTGTGTCCTTGTAACCATCTTGCGATTTCCTGCCTTCCTCAATAACCTGCATAACGCATTTGTACAGATGATCATACCTATGAACCGGGTTGTTAATATCAATACCACCACAGCTGTGACCAAGAACATAACTCCGCTTGATATCTTTTCTCCATCTTGATAGAATGTATTGAGGTGGGATCTCCTCGATGCCATTTTGGTGAAGGATGCTCAGCACATGCCTGCACAAATATCCTCTGAAATTAAACAAACCGCAAACACAAAGTACCTCCATTTCAGTTGCATTATACAAAACCTCAAAGCCCCTAGTCTCCCTTCTGTTTCCATCTACTTCGATTTGTTCCCTGACCATGTACATTATTACGTTTCCCTCAGCATTTATTTCTCTTGTGCTAAAACATGAGTACATTCCCTCCACCTCCTGTTCAAACTTCCTTAATATATCGTTTGTATACAATTTGGCAAGCTGTAACTCAAAGTAGCATCTTGATTTCAGCATAAAACCTGAATTTCTTGAATTCATATCTGCCAAAGCTTCCAGCTGATGATTTGCCTGTAGGGCTTGATCATACTTATCCAAAAATTCTTTCAAAGAAATATGTCTATCGAGATAACCATAAAAAAGGACTCAACAACCTCATTTGGATGATAACCTGTGGAGGGCGTCCTAACATGCATGTAAGCCAAGCCCTAAACAACCATGTATCGGATTCAATAGTCTTGCCTGCAAGTAAACCACAACCCAACAGCACAGACTGTCCATAATGTTTCACCCCAATGAATGAAACTAGTGGTACTTGATATTTGTCTGTCAAGCATGTAATGTCAATTTTAACTACATCACCAAAGTAACCTAATGCAACTCTAGACCTTGCATTGATCCAGAATAAATTCCTCAAACATCCTTTCTCGATGAGATCCACTACATAAAAGAAGTTTGGATCAATTAACTGCAAGTGGCTAAAATAATTATGAATAGCTTGTGCATCTCCTTCTTTAAGCCTCAATTGTTTGGATTGGTTATGAGTTGTCCTGAATTCTCCATCAATGACTTCTGCACTTCTATCTCCCTCAACATTGAGAATCACTGTTCAGAAAAGCCTAATTTTTTGAACTTCTTTGGCACCATCTAACTGCAGTGCTCTTTTGGTTCCAAGACCTATGTGCTTATGGGACTTATAGAATTTTCCACTGGCAGGGCTGATCAAATGGTTATGGTCAAGCTCAACATCTATGATTCTCCACTTTTTATTTTCCATCAATCTGAATTTTATCATCGCAGGGCACCCAGTCCTTGTTTCTGGTCTTGGGCGGTTTGCTTCACTCTTCTTCTTGAATCCTGCACTACTGCAGCTAAGTTTGCCTCTATATCGTTCTTTGCTCTTTCTATACCACGTGTTGCTTACTCTAACACTAAATCCCTGTTCCTTGGCATAACAATTGTAAAAGTAATACACATCCTCATAAGAATCAAATTCCATTCCAATGGCAGGAGGCAGCGGATTCTCTCCTTGAATTACACCAATTTGACTAATACATTCCGTCATTCCGCAATCTCCTTCAATCTAAAATTCATCAGCATCATCACCAACAACAGGATCGGTATTAAGAGAAACTTCATCCATCTGTAAAAAGAGTAGAATCAAATATCCACCAATAAGCAAAACATCTAAACAAGTGATAAAATAATATAAAGCAAGCTATATTCCAAATATATTCTCGCGGCATAACAGAATCATCGATAACAACTGCCAAGATGATATGTTTTGGAGTTTGATGAGTAGGTAATGTATGAGTAGCTACAACATTAGGGTGTTCACCACATCAATCAGCCGAATTATGTATTGCACCAATTTTACATTAACAACAGGACAAATTTCCATTATCAAAGCCCCAAGCGCTGAGACCTCTTTTTTTGCAAGTTAACAACAAGGATTATATGGAACAATCAGGAGCTGATACATTTAAATCAATGAGAAAAAAAGTATTCAACTAGGCATAAAAGCAGCATGATGGGATTAAATCCAGTAGCAAATTTTCTTTCTTTTCTTTACAAATACCTAGCCATCTACTCTAAAATTATTAAGTTGTGCTAATGGGCTCCCATATAAATAAGGAAATTCTTAAAGCTTAAACTCAGTGTGAATACCCTTTTCAAAGAACAACTCAAATTTGATAGAAGAACGGGTAAAATGTATCTTGATTAACAGATTAACCCAAATACAAAAGAGAGATAAGAGAGAAAGAAATGAACGGAATTTACCCTATTCAAAGCAAAATTGGAGCTTAGAAAATTTCTGAAAAATACGTGGACTTACCAGAAAACTGGTTGAAGAAATGATCTTTCAATGTCTTTGAGAACACAGTTAAAAAAGCGTATTACTAGTACAATCCTTTTCCTTTCTCGAGACAGACTGACAGAAGGATTTTGTCTTCACTAGAGGGCAAATTTTGTTTAAAGGACCCTAATACTTTATTAATTGCATTTAAAGCCAATCTTTATAATATTCTTTTATATAGGTCCTTCAAAATGATGAAAGAGGTAGGCTAAGCTAGACAATTAGGTTTGGGAGTGACTTAAATATTAAAAGATTCAAAATAATCACCTCATTAACTTAAGTAACTTGTATAATAGTTGACAAAAATAAATAATAATTATGGATAGGTCTGATTTGCTTACATAAATTTAATTTACGAGGATTTAATGATAATTATTGATATACATGATATTTAAAAAATTTTAATTTTGTGTGATTAAGCCACATCAAAATTTCATAATAACTCTCATAAAATCGAATTCATGGAATGCCTAACGTTCCAAAATGCCTGTAGAGTAAATAATTAAAAATTTTCATGACCATAAAAGCGTAGCATAATTCGAAGAGAAAAAAATACATTGACATATGGTGACGATTTCATAGAAACCTTTTTAAATGTGTAGTCACATTATTGCTGTGCATCTTTTGTGCACATTAACTTTTTTCCCCATGAGTCCAATATTGCTTTGTATCAGAACCCCCTCAAAAGAAAAAAAAAAAAAAAAAGGGACATTATTCTGGGTTTCTCCCATCAGGAATTCTACTCCTAGATTTCTGCAAAGGCTTATTAAACACATATGGCTACATCTCATAACGATCACATAAACCTCTCTGCATGTCTTCAGAAGCTTGCATCTTAATAGAACTCATAAATATAAATGTCCATCATTCATATTCGCAGAAACTGTTAATCGAAACTTCATATGAATATTAACTCTCTCAACATTCATGTCTGTGTGTGCATGTGATTTCTCACATACAGTTTGGCATAGACACACAGCAAGTTCAAAAAATGACATTCTGGCTTCTTTCATTATGAATCTACTCAAAGATTCTTCAAAGCCTTAAACCTGCATGGAAATATCTCATGATGACAATAAAAGGTCTCTCCATGTTTCCAGAACTTTGCAAGGAACATGCATTACATCTTATTAAACTCTCACACAAGATTAGTAATCGAGTTCCCTTTCTTTTCCAAGAAAAACTAGTACTGTTATATCTATAAAGGAACAAATGAGGGTGGGAAACCCTTTGGAATATGGTTAATAATACAAATTTATCATAAATTATATACATGCTAAACCATTTAGGCTAGTGCTCTGCATAAAGGAGATATTTAACCAAACCTCAATGACAAAGGATGAGTGGATTAAGACAGAAGGCACCAATTTTATTTACAAAAAATCATGTACCTTCACAGTGAAGGTTAATCTGGCTTTTCTTCTACCTCATGAACTCTATTCAATGACTCTTCAAAAGCTTGCAATGCAACTTTGTAATGGTCTAAAGAAATTGCACCCTCCTCCACAACTTGCAAGGCACTTCTATATAACTGATTAAACCATTGCATGCGATCATCGGCATCAACATTATCGGAACATTGATCTGGTATATATAAGCGCTTGTAATCTTTTTTCCATCGTGAGAGAATGTACTTGGAAGGGACCTCCTCCACACCATTGAAGTTAAGCACACACAATGCATGCCGGCATAGATACCCATAGAAATTAAAGCAACTGCAAATGCATCTAACTTCACTGGCTGTTCTGTTATAAAGTACTTCATAATCCCTAATTTCCCTCCTATTTCCTTCAGCCAACACTCGCTCTTTGACCAAGAATATTATGATAGGCCCATCAACATGTAATTGCGTTGTGCTAAAACAAGAATACATCTCCTCTACCTCAAATTGGAATCTCTTGAAAATTTCTCTCGTGTACAACTTGGAGAGTTGCAACTCAAAAGAGCATCTTGTTCTCAATGCCGGGCTGGAGTTTCTTGATTCAATATCAGCAAGAGTTTCTTCCTTGTGCTTCTTTTGTAATGCTAATTCATACTTATCAAGAAATTCTTTCAAAGGAGTTTGTTTGTGCACATATTTATCAAAAAAGGTACTTACATTCTCACCAGGCCTTGAAGCAGACAGTCCAGCAAAAAATGTGTCCTTTAGATAAACTGGAGCCCACCGAGCTCGATCTTCATATAATGATCGAAGCCATTCATGGTCAGTGACACCAAAATGCTGGACCATAAATCCCCATGCTGCTTCAAATTCAATTACTTTCAGTGTTTCAAAAACTACCTTAACAAATGTCTTCCTAATTGCATCATAATTACGCAATCCTCCCAATCTTTCCGGAACTTTTTTCATTATGTGTGACAAACTGAACCGATGATTCGATTTGGGAAACACCTCTGCAATTGCATTCTGCAAAGCATTGCACCTGTCTGTAATAATGGTTTGAGGACACTGTCCTGACAAACATGCAAGCCATGCTTTGAACAACCAAGTATAAGACTCTGCTGTCTCACCAGCAAGCAGGCCACAACCCAGCAACACGGTTTGGCCATGATGATTTATTCCAACAAGTGCCACAAGGGGAGTCTCATATCTATTTGCCAAGCATGTGCTGTCAACATAAATGACATCCCCAAAGTAGCCAAAAGATGCCCTACATCGCGAATCAACCCATAATACATTCCTCAAATGCCCTTCATCATTCAAATCCATCAAGTAAAAGAAGTTTGGGTTGGTCAACTGCATACGACAAAGGTAGTTATAAATGGCTTGCGAATCACCCTTTTTAAGATTGAGCTGATTTGGATGTTCAGAAAAGTTCCTAACTTCCCTTGCATTGCTGTTTGGATTCCCATCACCCCCAGCATCTATCACTAAAGCTCGATACAACTTGATTGTTCGCACTTCAGCATCAGAACTTGATTGCAACTTCCTTTTCGGTCCAGAGCCCATTTTCTTAGTAGATTTATAAATCTTGGCACCTAATAAGTGATTATGTTCATGTGTAACCTCAAGCACCCGCCATCTTTTCGAGTCCATGACTCTCATCCGCATCATAACAGGACAACCAGTTCTAGTTTCCTTTCGAAGACGGTTAACATCTTTGATTCTTTTAAAACCCTGGCTACTACAACAAAGTACAGCACCATACTTCTCCCTACTATTCCGCTTAAACCATGAATTCTTAACCCTAACACGAAATCCAACTTCCTTAGCATAGCAATTATAATAATTATATGCATCATCATAAGATTCAAATTCCATTCCAACAGCTGGAGCAACAAACTCTTTCTTTCCTTCGGGCAAACCATTTTCACCATCTAATAATTCAGTTGGTTCATTATCTCTTTCTTTTAGATTCTCGCCGTCGCATTTTCCCTCAGGCAATCGATCATTACAAGAAGGAGCTTCTTCTTCTTCCATCTATTATGCATTTTAAAAAAAAAGAAAAGAAAAGCTCATATTTCAAACATGGTGTTCACGTATAATCCAAAATACAAGGCAAAAGGGAACAAAGGGAAAATGGAGAAAATAAAATGAACCCACCTCAATATTTGGTTCAATAAGTAAATTATGGATATTATTATTGTTTAACAAAAGCTACAGGTCAAAATTGAGCATGACAATCCAATTAGAAGAGAAAAAAAAAATAAAACGAGGGATAGGAGAAAAGAACGGGAGAGACTTAAAGGCTAACCTGGGTATGAAAGAGTGTCGCCGTTCTGGTCCTGTGTTGCTGATCTGAGCCTCAAATTGGAGCAGAACAGAAGAAAGGAGTAACCAACAGAAATGGTGGATTTGAAAAATGAAGAAAGAGAGGATCAGCGGTCGGCCGCCTTAGGATGTGGAGAAGGGCGATTTGGGTATCACGAAAAGGTAAAGTACTTGGACTGCGTCTAATAGATTATTTTTATAGGCTTATTGGCCCATTTGATAGCAGTTTATTTTAATGGCAGAAAGGCCATATTTATTTTTTTTAATTATTGTTCATTGATATTTTTACTGTAAATTTCAGTATGACTTACTTCCTAAAATACATTCAATCTGAGCCTTTTTTTTTATTTTTAAATTAAATTGTAACCAAAACAAAATTTGTCAGAACCAAAAGCAAATCCAGATAAATGCTTTACGGCATTTTACTTTGTTTCTGTGCGCGAATATGGAAATTGATATAAACAAATAGACCGTTACTATATGGGCTTAGTTTTTTTTTTTTTTCATTTATTAAACTTAATAAATAATAATAAATATTTATTTAAAAAATTCTTTAATTAAATGAATATATTACAAATATAATGATTTTTTTTAATTGTTTAGATTAGAAAATGTTAAATAATGGAATATTTGACAAATAATTTATAAATATAATTTATATTTATTTTTGTTTATTTATTAAATTTAAAAAATGACAATGAATAACATTTTGTATTTCGTTAATTAAATGAACAGATCGTAAACATAACAATATTTGTTTATATTCCCCCAAAATGTGTACGGAGAAAGATTATGCGAGACATAGCTAGATTGGATGCTGAAGAACTTCTGTGTAGAAACATGCACGTAAGAGATTTAGAGATGCCACAAAGAATTGTGTAGGTTACTATGGATTGTTAGCTATACATGCTTGTCTGCCACGAGATACTTTAAACGCTTCCCATGCAACCATGTAATGGTCTTGGGATATCTGGGTTGGTAATATCAACGTTATTGGATCGAAGATCTGGTATTTATAAGCGCTTAAAATCTTTCGTTCATCGCAAGAAGATATACTGAAAGGGGATTTCTTCCAAACCATTAAAGTTAAGGATGCACAAACCATACCTGCAAGGGTACCCGTTGAAGTTCAAGCAACTGCATATGCAATGAATTTCCGATCCAGCTTTATCGTACATAACTTCAAAGTTCCTGATATCCCTCTGATCTCCACCCTCACGTTCTGCAATCAGGTATGTTATAACAGGTCCGTTAGCATGAACTTGTTTTATGCTGAAACAAGAAGGCATCATCACAAACTCATCTCGGAACCTCCTGAATATTTCGTTTGTATACAACTTTGAAAGCTGTAATTCATAATAACATCTTGTTTTCAACATGGGACTTGAACCTCTTGATTCAAGATCATCGAATGCTTCCTTTTTATGGTTTTTTTACAAAACTAATTCATAGATGTCTAAAAATTCTTTCAAAGAAGTTTGCTTATGCACATAGCCATCAAAAAATGAACTCATGGACTCCCATTCTGGAAAGTGCACATTCCAGCAAAAAGTGTATCTTTTAAGGTAAACCGGAACCCATCGCTTTCTTTCCTCATACAGAGTACGAAGCCATGCATTGTCTGCAATTATAAACCGCCGAATCATATCATCCCAACCAATTTCAAATTCATCCACCCTTTAAGAGTCATAGACTGTCCTATTTAATATCATTTGAAAGACACCAGATTCCTGCAACTCTCCCAAATTCTCAAGAATGCTTTGCATGAAATGTGACAAATGCAGTCGATGGTGCGCCTTGGGAAACACCACAGAAATTGCACCTTGCATTGCCCTGCACTGGTCTGTGATTATGGTTTGCAGAGGGCGACCTAACATACAGGTAACCCATGCCCTAAAAAACCAAACGTATGTTTCAAATGTGTCATCAGCAAGTAAACCGCAGCTCAACAAGATACAATGTTCATGATGATTTACTCCAACAAATACAGCGAGAGGAATCTCATATTTTTTTGACAAGCAAGGTCGTATCAAATGCGACCACATTACCAAAGTAGACATATGCAGCCATAGACCTAGAATCTATCCAAAACTCATTCCTTAGATACCCTTCGTCATTGAGATCCATCAAGTAAACAAAATTTGGATTAGTAAGCTGAATGCGGCTAAAATAATTGTAAATAATTTGGGAATCTCCTTTTTTAAGCTTCAAGCATTTAGAACGGTCAACATTCTTACTAATTTCTCCTTCGAGCGAGTTTGAGCTTCCATAACCCAGTGGATCAACCACAGGTGTACGATACAACTTGATTGTCCGTGCTTCTACATCCATAGTTGGCTCCACCTTCCTTTTGGCTACAGCTTCCATCTTCTTGTATGACTTTACAATTTTGCGCCCTTTCATGGTTGAATAGGTGATTGTGTTCCAGTTTGACTTCATCCACCCTCCATCTATTAGATTCCACTAACCTCAACCTTATCTTTTCAAGACAGCCAGTTCTTGTTTCCTTCCTACGACTTTTTGCTTCTTTGATTGTTTTGAAGCCCTCACAATTACAACAGAGCACAGCTCCGCGTTTCTCTTTGCTGTTACGCTTTGTCCATGAAGATTTCACCCTGATTGCAAATCCTAGCTCCTTGGCATAATAGTTGCATAATAGTTATAATAATTATAAGCATCATCATACGATTCAAACTCCGTTCTCACAACTGGTGACGGATGATCCTTTCCTTGAGATATGCCACTTTCAAAAGCAATTGCAGTTGTATCATCCCCATTGCTTTCATGATTGTCTTCAATCTCAAGTATTTGGTCACAATCATTCTGAAGGCCATTGCTTTCAAGGTCAAGGCCATTTCCTTCTATCTCAAGGCCACTGCTCTTGATATCAACCTCGTTCCCTTCAATTTCAAGGTCATTCCTTTCAATTTCAAGGTCATTTCCTTCCATTTCATGCACATTTCCATCATCTTCAAAGAGCTGCTCACTGTTTTCAGAACCCTCTTCAATCTGAAATGTAAAACCCATCCATTAATATCAGTGGATGACTGCCACTTAAAGAACATACAAACAGGATACCTGAACCAGTAACTTGTAAACCAAGGAAATACATGATCTCCGCAATTTCAATTCTTTCCTAAATATCCCCCTTCGGGATTTAATGCAACGACTTGAAGCAAGCTATGATACCCTCTCTCCTATTTTCTCCTCAAAAGAATTTACAAAAGTATCATCTTTTTTCTAGTTAATCCTGTTGCGCTTTTAGCCAAAAACATGTTCCAAGACCGAGAGTAGTGAGTAGTAGTTATTTATATTACAGCTTAAAAACATCAAAATTTTATAGTAATTCCCCAAATCTGTCGTTAACCATTCACAAATAAAACAGGTCCATAAGGTCCCAGTGCTTGAGAAATGATTGCGGAACAAATTTTTTATAAATACTTTCTCATCGGGAAAGACACCAGGCACTCCCTTCCTATCATGAAGGATACAACTCTTTGTGCCTGAGCATTTTTTAACAATCTTACAGTCAAACATTGAATGACGTATTAACAAAAGATTATCTAGTAAAGTTAAACCATGCCCTCCATCCCAAATTCACTATCTTGAAAAGCTTTCAGCATGGTTTTAAAATAAACTATGGTTATTAAATATGTATATTAACATCGAAACTTTGAAAACTATATCAAATATTTTAAATTAGTGCTTTAATTTGAGCATTTCTTTAATCTTAAAACTAAAAATAATGTGAATAATTTCCCAAAAAGTTGAAGGGAACCAAATTGCTCCTTGAATTTTACTTGCCAAAAGAAATGATATTATTAACAACATAATTTCTTCATTCAAAATCATAATATAGCTTAACTTACTAATAAAAGAAGTTCATTCGTTCATAGCATTAAAAGAACACTAAAAAATTAATTGAGTTTCTGAACAAAAATAAATGAGCTAAAAGTGTTTGGTGTATAAAATTATAATAAAATAAGATAAGATAATATTATGATTAGTATTAGATTAAATAATATTATACTATCTTGTGTTTGATGTGTGCAAGTAAAGATTAGAATAGTATAATTATTTATTAGTCAAAATTTATATAATTTAAATTATTGATATAATTTTTAATGATATAATAAGACATGTCGGTAATATTTGGTGCATAGGATAATGGATAAGATATGATGACAATCATCCTATGATATATTTGATTTGTATCTAAAAAAATTAATAGGATTATAAGGAGGATTAATTATACTCTTGGTATAGGATGATTCAATCTTCTAAAAATAGAGAGAATTATTTTTAATCCATGAGATTAAACTTACATTTTTTATTGTATCCTTAAAAATAACATCAATAATTTAAATTATATAAATTTTGAGAAAGGATAATTTTGACTAATAAATAAGTTATCTTATTTTAATACTTACATATATCAAATACATGATAGAATGATATTATTTAATTTAATCATATTCATAATATCTTATTATCTTATTTTATCATAATCTTATGTACCAAATACATTTATAAGTTCAATCATATGGATTAAAACTAATCTTCTTCGCTTTTGGAGGATTGATTTATTGAACTATGCTATGTTAAGAAAATGATTAATCATCCTTATATTTTATCTTTTTCTTTAAATACAATTTAAATATGATATATAATAATTATTATTTTATTTTATTCGTCATCTTATACGTTAAATATAACCTAAAACCTTAGAATTAAAAATGCTAGTGGGGAGGGGAATATGGGAATTGGAAACGAAGGAGTAATTAGAGGGGAGAATGGAAGAGGGAACGTAGCGTTATTTGGAGGTTGGGAGGAGACAAAGCCTGGTGATCGCTGGGATAAAACGTGGTATCGCCGGTCATGGTTTGAATGGGGGTGAGGATAACTCCGTAAGCATGAGAGGTTAGTTTGGTTTGGGGGCTTTATTTCAGGGTTTGGGCCTTTGTTCCCTCCCCTCCCCCCCTTTTTTTTTGCCATCAACGGATATTTTTTCCTAAAGATTAAAAAAATGTGTTTTTTATTTTAATATAAAAATTAAATTCATCTACTAACTAATTAATTTAGAAAAATAAACCCATTTGAGCAAAAAATGTTTTTACAATATCAAGAGATTTATAATTTTATAATAACTTAGTGATCGTTGATTCTCAAAAAAAAAAATTTTTTTTTAACGTGTAAAAATTTGATAAACCTAATCTTTTCTAATATAATTTTCCATGCTTTAATTAGATTAAAATAAAAAGGAAAGTGAAAATGAAACTTTTAAACTTTCAATAAAACTGTCATAGATAAATAAAAATAAAAATTATCATTAGAATTATTATAAAAACCTAATTTTTTTTTTCATGATTTAGGAACTAAATTTTTTTTATTTGGTTGATTAAAAAAATTAAATTTGATAATTTCATGCACAATATCAAAATTTTATTAAAAAAATACAAAAATGATAGTTTAAAATTTTAATAAAAAAGTAAATAAATTTGAGAAAGCTAAACATTTTCAAATTGCTAATTTCTGAGCAAATAAAACGCGAGAAGTGATCAAGAGGAGCTGCAACTAAGCTAAGCACAAGAATTTTAGTGCTTAAAACCTTAAGTAAAAGCGGGAGAAGAAGTCCATTTCTTCCAAGTAGAAGCAATAATCAGATGCAGGTGCTATTGATAGGGCAGAAGACAGCCATAAGTTCAGATTGACCCAGTGCTTGGGATAGGACCAATAATACTACTTACAAGAACACATCACACTGCCCTTTCAGTCTCATCAGCTACACCTACTTTGCTCTCTTCTTTGGCGATTGCAGTCAGCATCAACTTCTACTGCATATCGAATTACCTACAGATATTTTCCATGAAGAATGCACGTTTATAACACAATATTGTTACCAACTACAAGATGGGTCAAGAATTCCCTACCTCCTTTGATGCACTTGTGTAAGGTTGCAAAGTTTTCTTTGGACAAGCTGGAAGAAATCTGTAGCTGCTGAATCCTTGCCTGCCACATACTAAATTATATGATGAACTGCTATAGCGTCATTTTATAAAAAACGTCGCTATTTTTCCTGACGTATGTATAGCCGATACTCTGATAGGCTCTTTTTGCAAACGTCGTAAATCTTTTAGTGGCGTTTAAACGTTGAAAAAAAGTCACTAAAAACTTAAATCCTTGTAATGTATGCTTCAAGCCATACGTATATTTATTGTTTTCTTTGTAACTACTATTGTTCTCGTGGTATTAAAGTTCCCTTTTTATATTTTGATCTCTTTTATGTTTGCTTTGTCCTATAGTCAGCGGATGAGCTTACTAAGATGGCATACAAGTATTATGATGACATTGCTTTACCAAAGCTGGTACTATTCAATAGCCCTAGCTATTATCTTTCAAAACTTGTTTTCTGGATTTTATGCACAGCTCACGAGCTAACTCTCATACTTTATTAGGTAACAGACGTTGGGTCACTTGAACTTTCTCCTGTTGATGGTCATACGCTGACTGACTTTATGCATTTAGAGGGGACTACAGATGCGCTCTTTGGGTCAAGTGGTAAGGAAACTGTATAATATTGGTTCTCTTGGATCCTTTTGTGCAAGTGATTATTCTTCTTCTCGAATCAATGCTTATTGGCATTGTCTTCAAGTAATACTTTGGTTTCCTAAGAAATTTTGTTTTGTCTTTGAAAAATTATGAAAAGCACACACTTAAAAAATACAATTACTTATTTTGTTGACTCTGATATCACTGTATAAGTCAGGTTGAACTTTCTACAAAGCTTCCTCAGTTTGCATTCATGAGACGATTACTCGAGCTTTCAAGCATGTACTCAAAGCAGTTTTTGCATCTGTTGACAAATTTGAGGACTTACCTGCAGCTATAGCTTCATCCCTAAATTTCTTACTTGGAAATAGTGGAGTGGAAAATAATGCCCAAAATGCAAATGATGGTTATTTTCTAAAAGTGAGGTAGTTAAGAAAGTTTCTTGCTGCAAAATTTGGTTGGAAACTGAGAGATGAATTCCAGCATTTAAGAAAGCTATATATTCTTCGAGGACTTTGCCATAAGGTATTATTTCTTGTTGACTGCTTTCAGCTCCTTAGTGCATCATATGCTGAATTTTGCTGATATTTTTCCCCAGATTGGGTTAGAGTTGGTTCCTAGGAATTATGACATGGAATGCCCAGAACCCTTCAGAAGTTGTGATATTATTAGCATGCATCCTGTTTGTAAGGTGGATTTCTCTCTGTCTCTCTCTTTTCCATTTTTTTGGTTTTAAAATTGTTATTATCTAAATGAGCCAGCTTGTTATGGATTCAACATAACCACACTCTGCCTGTAATGATTTACAGCATGTAGAATGCTCTTCTGATGATGGCCGAACATTGTTAGAGTCATCCAAGATTGCTCTTGATAAAGGAAAACTAGAGGATGCGATCAATTATGGGACAAAGGTATTTTCCTTGTAGAATTCACATTTATTTATGTCCTATGTTTGGTAAAGGAAAAGGGAAGAGAAAGTGATACAATTGGTATCTTGTATTCTTTTAGGGAAGAGAAAGTGATACAATTGGTATCTTGTATTCTTTTATGTTTTCTCGTTTGGTTAAAAGTTGAGGAAAGCAAGAGAAATAGAAAGGAAAATCTCTTTTCTCCCTTGGGCCTGCCAAAAGTTTTCTTAGAATAGTGGAGAGTTTGAAAGAACCATCTTTCTTTCTTTCTCTCAAAACGAAAAAAAAGAAGTATTTAAGCATAGATAGAGTAGTAATCAATCAAGTATTTCTTTCATTGCATCTATACAAATGGAGAAGTTTGTAAGAAATGGTTGCTTCACATCAAATATTACTTCCATTTAAACTCTAACATATAATGTTGCCTTTTAACAAGCCAATTATGTTTTGCACTAAACTTTTGAGGCGAGATTATTTTTAACACTTCATTAATGGAACCCTCAATAAAGAACAGTTTACGATTTAATGCTCCATAGGTGATTTCTAATTAAATATTAGTTGACTTGTTAAAAACTAAGAATACGTGCCAAAAGTTATATGAAGGTATTTTTGCTGAGGTGGAGTAACCATTTCGTGCAATCTTTTCAATATATATATATATATATATATATATATATATATATATGGAGAGGTATCAAGTTACATCAGTGTAAAACTAAAAATCATTGATTTCAATAGATCTAAGGGGTGAGACTAAATCATTTTTTCTTTTTTTGACTTATCTCAATTATCCCTTGGATCTATTGAAATCAATGGTTAGAAAAAGATATAAAACTTTTTTTGGTGTAACTTATTCCCTTATATAAGATAAGGGATCAACTTACATAATCACTATAGGGGTTTAGATTTTAGTGGCATTTATTTTAACGTTTAGCGGCATTTATAAACGCCGCTAAAAGATTTGTGGCATTTGCAAAAAATACCAGTCAGAGTGTCGGCTATACACGTGTCACGAAAAATAACATTGTTTTCTAGAAAATACAACTATTTTAGCAGCGTTTGTATCTTTGAGATGCCGTTAATTTAGTGGCATTTTTATTATAAAAATGTCGTTAATTTGGTGACATTTGTAGCAAAAAAAGTCACTAATTTAGCGACGTTCGTGTTTAAAAATGCCGTTAAATGTTGAAAATAGCGGCATTTGTAGTAAAAATACCACTAAATTTAATGGTATTTTTTGATACAAATGTCACTAAATTCAGCATTTAGTAATATTTTTAAATACAAATGTCATTAAATCAAAAATTTTATTTTTTTAAAAATTTTCTTTTAATATTTATTATAATTAAATAAAAATTGTTAAAAGAAATAAAAATGAATTTAAATTCATAAATTGAATATTATAAATATTTAAATATCTAAATATATAATTTTTTTCAATATGCATGTAACACAAAGTTTAATACATACAATAACATTTCACTTTGCATTTGTTTTCCTCTTGCCTATCAACGGACTCCATGGAAGGAGTCACACTTACTTTGAGTGAATCCTACAACACCCATTCTGCCTCTTGGTTTCCATTACTAAAGAGAACATTTCTCCAAGAACCTCAAAATGTGCTATTAGAAATGCATCATAGTACATCTCATTTATTTTTTCCATAACTTCATGTTCCATCCTGATTGAAAAATGTCACTAGGTAAGCTATAAAAAGTACCATAAAATTTGTAATACAAGATAAAATTAGGGAAGATATACAAGATCTCATTGTTACATACGTGCAAAAATAACAAAGAAATAGATTTAACCAAAGCAATAAACTAAGATATATTTTTTGGCCAATGATCAAGATAAATGCACAAGGCGAAAGGATGCACACTCCCTCTCTAAGTGTATTTCATGAAAATGCCTTTCATAATCATAGTTCTTCCATTTTGCATATTTCATTATGAAATTGATGACTTGAAATGCAATGCTATATAATTTGAGGGAAGGAGAACATACAAAAGGCTGAGAGATAGATCTTCAATCAAGTTCATGTTTGATTGCATTGGAAAAAGATAAAGATTATTTGATTCCATAAAGTTTATAAGATAAACCATTTCAAATCATATTTTCAGCTCGTAAATAAATTCATAGAAATAAATGGATTCAAATGCTTTAAGAGGGAAATAAACCAATCCTTCAAAATAAAATGACCACGTAACAGAGTTTTAAGAAGGAAATGCAAATTGTGTAATGGATAAATCAACTATGCTACACCTTGAACTGATAGTACAACTGTCTCTATAGAGATCAATGCTTTTTTAGACTTAGAAGTAGCAAAAACTGTATCATGGAATCATTAGAAAGTAATTGGAAAAAGTATAGAAGACCAATCCAAGTTGATAGGTCTACAGTATGCACCTTTCAACTGCAAAGGCTTCATAATAAAATATAGAATAACAAATGGAAGCATCAAAATGGTTTCCACCCAAAATGCAAAATGCCAATTTAAATGACTACCAACCTGTTAGCTAGTTATCTCAGATTAATGTATAGGCAGAGCATAGAGCATCATAAAAACAGTAGTAAAACTTGGTATATTTGAAATAAGGATAGTTCTTTTATTCTTAAACTAGGAAGGAATTAAGGAGATCAGTTTAACAAATACCTATAAAAAAGCTAGAAAAGAAAACTTACTATTCCACCATAAACACATTTGAGTGGATATCCAATTGGCATATACATGTAAAATATTACTAACCATGCTATTTTATGATATAAAAGTAGAAGAAGAATAAGATTCAAGGAGATGACATCAACAAAAAAGTTTCTTATTGAAAGAGATATAAACACAAAGGGCATGTTGCATATAACTCTCAAACTCAATAGTTAATAGCAAGAAGACTGTGATTTATAAGTGTGACAAAATAATTAGATTGAACCCTAAAACTAAATTTTTTATAATGGGTCATACTAAAACAATTAACTTAATTTCTTGTTTCAACATTAAAAGCTTGAAGCCAAAACATCCTTTTTTATCTTTTTCAATCATACCAATTTATGGAAAAAGCCCAAATTCCTTGACTTTTGGGATAAAATAACCCTTTGGCCACATTTAGATCTTCATTCAAATAAACAAGTAAGAGTATCTCAACACATATCAACTTTATGATACATTAAATAAAGGAAATTCTTCTACAGATAAGTTATCAACATTGCAAGTGCAGTAGCCCAAACTTTAAAGCAATTGGTTCAAAACAAATCCAACTTCAACACTAAACACACACATATAATTGAAATAGAATACATCTCAAAACCAATATATTAAATCTGAATTTTCATTTTTGTTCTTTTAAATTTTCTTCAAAACAAGCTGGAATTTCAAAGATCTATAAAAAACATCATGAGAAATCAATTTGAAAAGCAAAAGTTGAAGAAAAATCACACAATGTAATGAAATAACACAAAACTGCAACTAACAACTAACTTACAACCAAATGTGAATTAATTGATCTACATCTAATTAATCCTAAAACAAGTGATCATAAAATGGAATTGAAAAGATCAATTAAGGAACCAAAAGGAAAACTGGTTTGAAGAACAAAAATTGCAAGAAAATACAAGAATTAACTAGAAACAACTAAAATATAAAGTGAAATTCAACCGAAACTCATTGAGTTTATGAAAGAAAAAATTAGGTCTAGAAGCTTATAATGAAAATGAACTTGAAATGAGCTAAGAAACAATTCATCAATCAAGTTTGCTACAAAATTCAACAAGAAATGGTAGCAAAATAAAGAAAAACCAGCTTAATGAACTAGCAACTCAAGTGATACTCAAAACATAGAAAAATAGAGCATTAACAACTAAATCTATTCAAACACCAAATGAATTAATGAAAATAAATGCAATCAATTAAAAAATAACGAGTAAACATGTAAAACTAAGAATGTAAAGTATGAGAGAATCAAATCGAACACCTAGAAGGAGAGAGGATCATCATTCATCACGTTCTCATGCATGGATCATTTCTACCTTCTGGATTTAGCCTTAAATTTAAAGAATTAACTGTACTTGTACAGATGGAATTTGAGGCTGAGTTTTTACTGGATTATAGCCTTATAAACTAGGAATCTAGGAAAAAATATTTGATGTAAATCAAGCTAGAATTCACTGAGTTTTGATCAAAAGACTGAAAATAGGTCAGGTGTGCAGTTTTGAAACCAGATTTGAGTTCAACGTGAATTTTATAGAATTTGAAAAGGAAATCATGAGAATTTGTAAATTTCATTATGAAACCCTTAAAGAACATTCAAAAAGAGTATAGAAAACCTAAAATTGTAACAATATTCAATTAAAAAAACTGAAATTAAAGCTGTTTGGTTAGAGAGAAAATGAAAATGACAACAGATCAGGTTCTGACAAGAAAAATGAAAGGTAAAATATCAGTTTGTGCTCTAAGTTGCACCAAGAAAGATATGGAAAGCATAAACTTCTTATAAGACAGCTAATTAGTCATAAAATATGGCTTAAACAAAGTTTAAGAAAGTACGAACAAGCATCAACAAATATCATACAGATATTCATGTGAAACCATGGCCTCCCACCCCAAAACCACTTAGCTTCTGACAAATTATTAAAAGAAGTTCTTTTTGTAATAGAATACAAGATTCAAGTACATTCAGTTATCATGAATTTATACTTTTATATAGTTCTCTTGATTCGAAATATTTTCTTTCAAAACAATTATGTTTCACACTTCCTTTCACACTCACCCAAGCACATTCAACACATTAAATCGAACAGCAGGCAAAGATTTCTATATTAAACCAGCAGAGATAGAGCAAGAATCAAGGCAAAGCATTCACATATAGATATGAGATAAGTGAGAGCAACCTTGTGTTGGAGTACTCAAAGAGCTTTCTAGTGGCTGAAAAGACTAGAAGAGCTATCTCAGCATCACAAAGAGTGGAAAGCTCAGGAGCTTTCTTGAAAGGTCCTGATTTCCTCTTTAAAAAAGTCACCTGCCTCATTGCTACGTTGTCAATCTTCCTTATTTGAATTTTTTTTTCACCATTCTCTTCCAAGAAAAAAGCTAGGGAAGGAAAGGAAACTACAGAGAAGAAATGAAGGGATTTAAATTTTGGGAACAAATTTTAGCCGCGCCATTTTTTCACGATAGCGGCATTCACTTAAAAAAAATATCAATATTTACAAAAAAGATTATTAAAGGTGTTTCAAGCAAAAAATACATTCAATAATCCTCTTAAATTTTTTTAGAGGGGATTATTAAAGGTATTTTTTTTACCAAAAATACCTTCAATAATCTTTTACAATTTTTTAGGAGAATTATTGAATGTATTTTTTGTAGAAAACACCTCAATAATTGCTTCTATTTTTTATGAACAAATTATTCAAGGCATTTTTTGCCTGAAACGCCTTTAATAATCCCTCATAAAAAATTAGAGGGGATTATTGAAGGCATTTTTTTGCAAAAAATGCCTTTAATAATCACTTCTATTTTTTATGAGATGATTATTCAAAGTGTTGTCTACCAAAAATGCCTTCAATAATCCCCTATCCATTTTTTATGAGGGGATTATTCAATGCATTTTATACCAAAAAAAGCCTTCAATAATCATTCCAATTTTTTAAAAAGAATTATTCAAGACATTTTAGTCGATAAACACCAATAATTTTTGTCTTTAATGGCGTTTATAAGTAACAACGCCGCTATTTGAATATTTAGTGACGTTTTGATAATAAATGCCTTAAGTTTTTTAAAAACATGGAAGCTAGCGGCATTTATAAGTGAAACACTACTACAAAATTGGCACTAATCTTCCATTTTCTTATAGTGAATGTAAAACTTTTTTAGTTTTACACATTTTTTAACCATTGATTTCAATAGATCCAAAAAATTAGACTAAACTTTTTTTTTTAACTTGTCTTCTCATTCTTTGGGTTTATTAAAATCAAGGGTTAGAAAAATGTGTAAAACTAAAAATGTTTTACACTATGTAAGTTAATCCTTCCCCCCCATCTCTCTCTCTCTCTATATATATATATATATAACATATTGCTTGAGTTGGTGTCATGTCAATCCAATATCTTTACTAATTATAAAAGCCTTGAGTGAGTTGATATCATGAGTCAAGTGACACTAACTCAATTGGGAAAAGTACATAAAAACCAAATTATGAAAGAAACAATATATGCTAATAAGGTTACATTCAGGGAGAGAATACTACTTAAGAATATTAATTCTTAACAACCTTGTTGTTATAAAACAATGTCATAGATGTCACTATCTGAACTTTTAATCTCCAAGTAACCTCATCAGCCAAATTCCTTCATAAATTTCATAAGACATTGCTTTAAACTCAACCTTAACATAGCTTGCTTTTTACTTCTCCAAGTGACCAAATTGCCCCAAACATAAGTGCAATATCCAATAGTAGACCTTCTATCTATTAATGATCCAACCTAGTTAGCATTTGTGTACATTTCGATTGCCCTATCTATTGAGTTCTTAAAATATAGACCTTTACCAAGACTCTTTTTTAATTACTGTAGGATGTGATCAATAGCCTTGAGATGTTTCTTGATTGGATTATTCATGTATCTACTCACCATCGCTATTGCAAACCCGATATTAAGTCGTGTGTGGTAGAGGTAAATAAGCTTCCCAACTAGTCTTTAGTATCACTTTTGTCCATGAGAGAACTTTCATTTTCACTTCTAATTTTATTAGTTGAGTCTATGAATGTATCGCAGGTTTGCATCCAATCATTTTTTTAAGTAGATCGAGTACATAATTATGCTGAGACACTAATATTCTATTCTTAGGCTGAGCTAGTTCCATCTTAAAAAAATATTTAACGAACCCCAAGTCCTTTATTTCAAACTCCTTTGCGAGGAGTTTCTTCAAATCATCTATTATTTCATTGTGGTCTTTGGTGATTATGATATCATCCACAGAAATAATAACTCTTTTTCCTTCATTAGTGAACTTAACAAACATAGTATGGTCAAATTGACATTCAAGAATCCGTACTTCTTCATTGCCTTGGTTAACTGTTCAAACTAAGCATGAGGAGACTATTTAAGTCCATACAAAGATTTTTGAAGTTTGCACACTTTGCCCATGTTGTCTTGCCTTTTGAAACTAGGAGAAATTTCTATGTAGACATCCTCCTCCAAGTCACCATTTAAGAATGCATTATTGATATCAAGTTGGTAGAAAGGCCAATCTAAGTTGGCTGCTAGTGACAATAGAACTCTAATTGAATTGAATTTGGCTACTAGACCAAATGTCTCATCATAATCTATCCCATAGGATTGAGTGAAACCCTTTCAACAAGTCTAGCTTTGAACTTGTTTATACTTCCATTTACATTGTGCCTTATTGTGAAGATCCACTTACATCCGACTAGGTTTTTCTTTTAGGTAAATTTGAAATTTACCATGTCCTATTTTTCTTTAGTGCCTTGATTTCTTCAAGAACTGTTGCCTTCCAATATGGTTTATTGAAGGCTTTCTAAATATTTTTTGGAATTTGCATATTGTCAAGATTAGTAGTAAAAGCTTGAAAGTTTGGATTTAACCCGTCATATGAGATATACTTGCATATAAGGTACTAGGTGCATGATCTCACACATTTTCTTAATGCAACAAGAATGTCAAGGTCACCAGTTAGCTCACAAGTTTCAATTTCAGAATCAATAGGGACATTAACTGTGTTTGTTTTAGGTTTTTGAAGACTTGGATCTGGTTAATTTTTATTATTGGGCTGTGTATAGTTGTTTATTTCTTCTTGTGGTTTTTTAGTGCTGGGCTATGACAGTTGTCCATTTTTTCTTATGGTTTTTGCTTGCTTAAGAAGACTATCAGTTCTTTTATTTTTTTCTTTCATAATCTTAGGGTTTGAAAAGTCAAGTGTTCTTCAAACAAGTTAGGTTTCAAAATCTACATGGTTGATAGGTTGAGTAGGTTGAGAATCTGGTTTTGAAGGGGTTGGTTGGGAAATTGGCAAGTCAACAACTAAGAATTAATATTCATGAGCAGTATTGTCCCATTGAATATCATTATTGCTGTAGTATGAAAGATTCTCAAAGAACTTCACATAGTGTTAAGCAATATATAGTGATAGGTTATATTCTTGCTTTGATAGCATGTTAAGCTTCCAACTTAAAACCGATTGGTGGTAAGTGAAAGGTCCAAACTAAATATAAGACTACAGAAAATTGAATATTTATTGATGTGGGATAAAGCCATTTTAATAGGCCCCAATCACGTGTAAGAAGAAATAGAAAAAGTCTATCATGTAACAGATTTAAAAAAGGGAATGGAGAGAAATCCTGGCTCTGATACCATGTAAAGAACTTAAAGAATAATTGTCCTTATTTCTTCTTATTCTATCTATAATGAAGAAGTACATCTAAATAAGTAGAAACAATGAAGTTCCTTATTAGGAAACAACTTACATGGAATGTAAAGTAAAAAATAATAAAAGGAAGGAGAATTATTCTATTCTAAAATAGAAACAAATCCCTAAAAACTTAACAATTAGAATAGTTGATTAAATCAAAAGAGTAAATAAAAAATATTTTCAAAATAAATTAGGAAATCAAGCTGCACTAATGTAGGAAAATCATATCTGCACTAATGTAAGAGAATTAAATTTTTACAATTAGTAATTTAGCTTTTTTAAAAATAGAGTTATAAACATATTTTTTAACCAACTTCTCCTATTTCTTTGCTCTAAAAGATTGTATTACTTCTCCTTTTTAGATTTAAAAATGGTTATTTTTTAATTTTTAATTTTTTTAACATTTGTTTATTTATTTCATCCGGATAATGGGTGTACTTATGGCTAGTTTTATTTAAATGTTTAAAATGAGTTAGTGTCATATCTAACTCGACAACTGATCCCCTTCACTTTTTCTATTTTTCTCTCTTTTTTTTTCTTGGAAAGGATGCTTACTTCTTAACTTTTCTCCCTTTTATAGAATAAGTCAATCTACAATCAATGTTTATTAAATAAAATAACCTATTCAAAACTTTTCAGTTATTTAAGCACGCACATAGTGCGGGCCATATATTCTTAGTATGTAAGTGTAAGCATGATAACTTATTCAAAACTTTTCAGTTATTTAAGCACGCACATAGCACAGGCCATATATTCTTAGTGTGTAAGTGTAAGCATGCATTTTAACTATATTTACAATAAGCAACAAAGGAAATAACAAAAAAATGTTCCCTGCTTTCCTCTCGTTCCTCCTTTTCTTTTCTTCTCTTTTTTTCTACATAGTGAAGGGATGCAATGTTACTAAATAGGACTTCCATTGGTCTCATATTATATGTTACTTGCTTTTGAAGGCATTGGAAAAGATGATAGCTGTATGCGGTTCCTACCATCGAACTACTGCAAGTGCTTACAGTCTTCTTGCTATGGTTCTCTACCATACTGGAGATTTCATTCAGGTATCCAAATGTTCTGTCATATTTCAGATTAAGATATAGGGAAATGAATTCACTTCTTTGTCCCCTCTTAGAAAGAGATGAAAGAAAAAGAGGTGTGAGGTTCTCTGAGTATCATTTCTATGTTCCTCTGCTTGTACCATAAAAAAATAAGTAGAATGGGAATTTTTGATTCAACTTCATAACTGTTGCTAGGTTTTATATATAATGTCAAATCCAAATTTGCCAGACAAGACTGCTCGCTTGAGAAGCTATATCTTTTAAGTAATTATAGGAGTCAGATAATATATTATCATTTTAAATGAAAATAAAATTGTTTTCAATTTTTTATCCATGCCATTCAGTGTAAACTACCTATAAAATTTAACTGAACTGGGTATAACTGAGAATATTTATAGTCTAAATTATTTCTTCTTGTTTAGGCAACTATATATCAACAGTGTAGATTTATGAATTTTGCCAGAAATCTATCATATTTCATTCACTATGTATTATATTTTATAATAATAATAAAATAATTTAAATAATATAAATGAATTATCTAAGATAAAATAATAAATAAATAAAAAACATGGATATTACGATCTAAGATAACTACCTAAGCACACAATCGATCCGACAGCACATTAGTACCTAGATTTTGATCGATTCATAAACACTAAACCCTCATTTATCTATTGGAAATTCTATTGAAGGCCTCGAACCCCATGTAAAACCACAAGACATAATACTGATTCTCATGAGCTAAACATCAAAGTCAAATCTATTAAACACTAAAACGAATTGACAGACAAAAAATAATCGAACAGAATAAGAATAAACAAATGGCACAACAGTCTTTTCCCAGGTTAACTTCAAATACCTGCAAAAACAAAAAAAAAAAAATCACGTCAGTCTTATTTCAACAAAACAAAACAAAAAAAAAGAAAAGAAAAAAAGAAGAACAGAAAACTTTGAACCCTGATCTACATCATCGGGATCGTTTTCGGTGAAGAGGAGATCGGATCTAGAAAGATCGTATCGAAAGCACTTTCCTAATCACTTTTGAAGTTTCGACCACTGGCGACGGTGGACCAGGCGATGACCGGTGCAGTGCTCCGACGACTGGACGACGAGACGGCCAGACCTCCCCCCAGAGCTTTCTCTCTTTTTTTTTTTTCTGAAACAGAAAATAATAAATAAAAAAAATCTTTAGCTATATATAGGAAAGCAAAACTCAAAACGATGTCGGTTAGGTAAAAACCCAAAACGACGCCATTTTAACCAAGGAGGATCTGCGCGTGGACCCAGATTCGACTCGAGATCCCCGTAAATCAACCCGTCAACCCACTTCAGCCAACCCTGAACCAGTCCAGACAAACCGCCAGTGAATCGATCTGAACCACTGGACTACCAAACCGCTGACTAAACCGCAGAACCGATCAAACTGATCCAGACCAGCGTTGATCGGACTGTTGACCGACCTGGTTTAGGTAAAATATTTTTTTTTTTGAATTTTCTAATTTTTTTTATATTATTATTTTTGTTATTTTGAGTTTGTTTTATTTATTCTTGCATGATAAATTTCTAAATTTATTAGAATAAATGTTTAATTTTTTTAATAATAATAAAATAAAACAAGATAATAATAAAAAATATATATTAAAAATGCTTAAAAAATTATTATTATTATTTTTTTTTCTGCCTAGATGTTGGAGGGAATAAAAAATATTTTTAAAAAAAAATAATTTTGCCTAGATGTTGGTGAATTATTATTAATAAATTTTCATAAAAAAATAAATATATAAAAAATGTTTAAATTAATTTTCAAAAATCATTAAAATCGAATATGCTTCGAAAATCTGCCTAGATGTTGAGGATTTTTAGAGATGTTCTTATTTTTTAAAAAACGAAACCTTAAACATTAATTCATAATTTTCAAAATCCTAGTTTTCTAAAACCCTTAAAATCTAAAATCCCCTAAAATCCAAACTACTAAAAATCCAAAATCCCTTAAATCCAAACCCCCTAAAATCCGAAACCCCTAAAATTCGAAACCCCCCCAAAATCCGAAATCTCAAATCTTAAACTCTTAAATCCAAAATCCCTCAAAATCCGAAATCCAAAACCTTTAAACTTTTAAAACCGAAACCCTAAAATCTTCAAATTCAAAAATCAAAACCCTAAACCTTCCATACCCTAAAATTCAAGCCTTAAAACCCTCTAAACCTTAAAACAAACCTTCAAAATCTCTACTCAAGCCCTTACTAAAAACCTCCTAAAAATCCTAAGGACACATGTGAAAATTCCATTTAAAGTAATTTGTTCCCGAATGCCACCTTGATGATGGGGTATTTAGGAAATTTTACTTCGTTAAGTCTTTCCACACGATTTCTTAATTCACATTAATAATAAGATTAATAAATAAAAAGTATAATAAAATTGAGATCTTAAATATAAATAGTCGCACCTAAGCTCTACCTAGATATTGGAGAGTTTGGGTGATCTCATTATACTTAAGAATCAAACTCTTAAATTGCATTTCATTTTACATGACATTCATTAGCATGACATACGTTAGCATGTTATCATCAATAATTGACTGCATTATTCTCTCTTTAATTTTACTGTTCAATGATAAAATATTTTATAATAAAAAAAATAATACACTTTTAAAAAAAATTATGATATTACAAAATAAAATAAAAGTAACGTTCCTAAAGAAATAATTCTTAGTACTCTGCCTAGATGTTGAAGAGTTACTAACAATTATTTTCTATAAAGATTGTTATTTCATTTTAAGGATTATTGTGTTAAATCTTAAGTGAAAAGAGTTATTTTAAATTCTGCCTAGATGTTGGAGAATTTTAAGTAATTCTTTAACTTAAAGATTTTCTCAATATTTCTAAATAAAAATTTGAGCAAAATTTTATTTTTCCAAATGAAGGGAATTAGTGTTAAATTTCGAGTCAAAATCATTTTTATCCAACACCAAAAATAGCGCATAATTAAATGGTACCAATTTATGGGCATTGTGGGGTGCTAATCCTTCCCCACACGTAACCGACTCCCGAACCCAACCTATTTTTTCATAGACTGAAATTTATCTTTTTGATAAACTTTAAACCCATTTTTATCGTTTTATTAAAAAGATAAATTTTTGGGTGGCCAATCACACCTTAACAAAGATTGGTGGCGACTCCTTTTTATTTCTTTCGATTTTAAAACTCACTTTTACGTCGGTGGTCCCAAAATCATTACGATAGCTTGGCAACTCCACTGGGGACTTGTTTGAAAGTCAGGCCAAAATTTTAATTATGTGTTATTGATAATGGTTGGATTTAATTAATTTTATTTGATATTTAATTTAATTTCTTTTATTTTATTGTTCAAAAACATTCATGTTAATAAATAAAATAAATTATGTGTTAGTTATTACTTCATTTTGATTTTGTTTTTGGTTATGATTTATTCATGTTATTTTGATCAATACATTACTTTGCACACACTTTACATATTCACTCGCATGCATGAGCTCTATACCTGAGCTCCATCATTTTTAAGAGGAAGTGAAGTAACGACGCTCTCGTGAGGTGATAACCTCCACATTTGCTAGCAAAACACTTCCACTTAGATTGAACCATTTTCGTTAATAACCCATAATGGTCGAGGATCGGAGAACCTTACTAGTCTATAATAGATGATGATGTGAGGAATAGTCTGGGAACCTTTAGGCATATAAATCCTAACCTAGCATATCGTGAGCCATAGGAAGCCTGCCTAGGATATAGCCATGCCATCTTTTAGAAAATTACCAAAAATTAGGACATTATACATTATATTATTTTGTTGTATGGTTGTTATACTATTTCTCTTACTTGTTTGTTTTGAATTCTTAAGTCATTTTATTTTTTTTATTTTTTTATTGTATATATTCTTTGATTGTGTGCATTATATTTGAATATGTGGTATTTATTTTAGGTCGATCATTGAAAAAAAAAAGAAAAGAAAAAAGAGGCAAAAGAACATTTTCAAAGATTAAGGATTTTTCTTAAATTCTTTGTTTATTGGCCAAATAAAGACAAATTTTCAAGCCTTATTTATTTCGTTTTTCCTTCTCAAAACAAAAAATTTTGTATTTTACTTCATCTTTCACATTTCATGCATCATGATGAAATAATACATGTATCCCATCCCATGCGCATCATGATAGGATAATATGAGCATTCCATCCCATCCACATCAATGGACAGTGCATGCATCCCATGTTATACACTTGTTGATAAATGATACATGCCTACCATACGCGTCTTAATAAGTAGTGCGCACATTCCATCTCATTGCATGTTTAAAGGTAGTGTCAATTCATTAGGATGACATAACACAAGTATTGCATTTCATGAGCACTTGACAAGTTCATGCATTCCATACAAGTATGCTGCATTAGTCATAGGAATACATCTCATCATTCACGTAAATATGTCATTACATTTCATGCATATAGATTCATAAATAATAGGGTCATATGAAATATACATTGCATTTCATATCCCACCATTCTTGCAACATAACATTGCATTTTTTGCATACACATTCATGGTTGATGAAAATTTTTATTTGGGTCTTTGTACATATAAAAATCCATTGTCATAAGTATAAATGCATTTCATGACATTCTCATATTCATGTATTCATAAACATACTTTGTGTGTCTTTGTTTTTGTGATATTCATTTAATAAAGGTAATAGTCTAGAATTTTTTGTCTAAGTTCTGGAATAAAATGTCTGTCTTGGTGAGAATCAGAGTGATGAAAATGAGAGATCAATTGGAAGCAAGGATTAATGCTTTGGAGTTAAATCAAGAGGAATTATGGCTTGAGCTTCGAGAGATGAAACAACAGATGGCCAAGTTGATAGAAATGGTTAGAGGTAGTGATGGAGTTGAGTTTGTTCCTCCTCAAAGACCGCTGTCACTTCCATCAAGTTAAGGTCAATTCGCTCTCATTAGTTCCAACACTTTGTCAGAGTATGCTAAAGTATTGGGTGATTTGAACAGTGATCGAAGTTTGGGCGAACTCAAGAGAAGAATGAGTGAATTAGCCATACAAATGACTGAGCTCAAGAGTTTGATTTCCAATAAGGAGTCACCTGGCTTCAAACAACCAACACCAACTATCTCGACTCCTAACCCATACCTAAATCCTCCTTATGACCATTTTCAACCTCCTTTCCAAGCACTTAGGATTAGACCCCCAATTTTCATGCAACCACTAAGAATTTTACACCTGAACCTATATCCACCATTTCATATTTCACAATCATTTGTTCAGCATGCTATCCCGTCACTACCTTTTGAACTCGATCTTCGACCCAGAGTTTTTCAATTCACCTCGAGACCAACTATACCAGCACCTTTTTAGTAAAGTAAACCAATCATAAGACAGAAAAACTCTAGTAACACCAAAGGAAAAGCCTCTATTGATCCAATACCCATGTCCTACACAGAGTTATACCTACCACTCCTAGGGAACTACTTCATTACCCCTATCACTGTTGAACCTCGCAAACCACTTTTCCCTAAATGGTATAACCCTATTGCCCAATGTGAATACCATTTTGGTATTATGGGCCATTCTTTGAAAGACTACACAGCTTTGAAACATAGGGTGCAGGGATTGATGAAAATCAGATATCTGAGTTTTGATGCCAAGATAAAGCTAGTTATTCATGAGAACCTTTCTTTGATCCATGCCAAAATGGTAGGCGGTGCTACAACCAACCTTAAAATTGGTCAAGATGATGAATAAAAAGCTTTTTAAGTAAAGAGTTATCCTCCCTGGTAATTACAGTCGACTATTTTTTAGGTGAGATAAAGGGAAGTGGGAGCAGGTCTGGCACTTTTTGGCCCCAGCCCTAGAATGATTTATGATGTGTAAACTTGATGCTTTTAGAATGAATGAAAACTTTTTTTAACCTAGATTTTCTATGAATTGATGCTTCTGTCCACCTTTAACAATTGGAGCCAGTGAAAAAAAGTGACAGTTGTGAATATACTTTCATCGAACTTTCGAAGAGGAAAAAATTTCTTTAGATAACCTAGCCAGAATATACGATGGAACTCGAGTTCCCCCTTCTTAATAATAACAAAATTTGACTTGCATACCATGCATCATTTGCTTGAATTCATTACTTTTCATGCTAGCTAAGGACAAGGAATGATAATTGTAAATATACTTTCGTCAAACCTTCAAAGCAGTATTTTTTATATAATAGAATTCATGTTGTGCATTTCTGACTTCTGATAATTAATAAAAGGTTCAAGGATAGCTATCCTAAGAAACGAGGTCAGTTGAGTCTGTACACTTATAGCACTCGAGTCAGTACCAGAATCATGGAAAATGAAGATGCCAGACAAATGGACAGAGTAAAAAAGACCCAAAAAGAGATCGATGAAACAGTTACAGAAATGCAACAAAACATGAACAGACAACTGGCAGAATTAAAATAGATGATAGTGAAATTGACAAAAGGAAAAGAAGTTGTTGAGACGCACAAGACAATGGAAGAAACAGCTGTTGAGACACCATTGTATCCATCTGGGTTCACATATGTTCAAGATCCTCACGTGTCACAAGCACCTCCAACAACTCATCAACCTTATATTGGCCATTTTGTCAAGTTACCATCAGTTCAGACAAATGTCAATCCTAGGCATACTCCTTACGACTTCACTACTGTGCCTAATGTGGATGATTATAAAGAATTGAAAAAATTGAAAAAAGTGCCAGATCCATCAGAAGATATAGTGATAAAAGATAAGTATAATCTGTTGGAAGGGAGATTGAAAGTAATTGAAAGTCATGATGTGTACGAGAATATTGACGTTAGTAAACTTAATCTAGTACCTGATATTGTTATTCCATTAAAATTCAAAGTCTCAGATTTTGAGAAGTACGATGGAACGAAATACCCTTTAACACATATTACCATGTACTATCGAAAGATGACAGGCTACACTCATGGTGATAAATTATTGATCCATTGCTTTCAAGATAGTCTCATTGGACCTACAGTAAGATGGTATGCTTAGTTAGATCGAAGTAAGATTTGCTCTTGAAATGAATTGGCTAGGGCCTTTCTAACACAATACAAGCATGTTGAAGATATGTTGACAGATAAGTTGTCTTTACAGAACATGAAAAAAAGATCAACTGAAACATTCAAAGAATATGCACATAGATGAAGAGATATAGCAGCTCATGTATAACCACCCTTGTCAGAGAAATTACTGTTCTGTTTGTCAATTTTTTAGACACTCCCTATTATGAAAGAATGATTAGGAATCTCTCTAAAAACTTTTCAGACATGGTGATTTCTGGTAAAATTATAGAAAATGCAATTAAGAGTGGCAGGATTAAGTTAAAAGATACGATCGATGTTGAAGAAGAAAGTACATCATAACAGAATAAAAAAGAGGTACAAGCAATCACAATGGAAAGGCATTTACCTAATAGCTATATCCCGTATAATCCTTATCTTACTTTCAATCTCATCACCCTGTCATAAGTCGTATCTCTCAAAACTCATATCTTTGCCAACCAAGCCAGCATTTGGGCTTTCAAGCAAATTTCCATCCTCAAATGGTCATTTATGATCTTGTTCCTACATTTGAATCCACCATCCGATCGATAAAGAATAAAAAAAGACTAAGGAATGATCAAGAGAAATTATCTATCCCTATTTTTCACCTTTTACCTTTGCTAATAGAAGGTCAATATCTCACTCCTATGCCTCTGAAAATAACATAAAATTCATCAACAAGGAGTTATAATCCCAATGACAAATGTGATTACCATATGAGAACAATTGGTCACTCAACTAAAAAATATAAGCAGTTGAAAGAAAAGATTGAAGATCTTATCAAGAATGGTATTCTGACTCCGGAGATAATAGAACAATGAAAGTTGTTGACTCCATTCAATTGTCAAATGTGAGAAGTTGAGATAAAGAGGGAGGTGTCAAGTTTTGAAAATCATGATAGGATTTTTTTTTTACTATGTATGTAAGACATGTGCATTATGTCTCTTGGAGTTATTTAACTTATTTTAGAATAATTGAATACTTTGGATCTTTTTCATGAAATTTTCTCTTTATGCATTTGTTTGAATAAAAGTCCCACATAAGTTACTTTAAAAAAAAAACAAAAAAATAAAAAAAAGGGAAAAAAAGTTTTCTTTTGCAATAAAGATGGAATGATTCTTAAAGGAAATGGTGATTACTATTAGAAAAAAGCTCATCAAATACCTTCACACCTTTTCAAATGCTTTCATGTCCCTAATCACTTAAATGATTGGACTCATCAACCATAACCTTTCAAGGAATGTGAGTTTAAATTCAGACCTTAAAGAGCCGATAATCTTTTCTTGAGTAAAAAATAAAAGAGATTAATTTTGAAAGTTTATTTTGAACTTCAAAAATCAGATACTCTTTTAAAATTTCTAATTGATAATTCAATGTGTGTCAAAATTTTGCTATGACCATATATACAAAAACATTTGAGCCTTTTTCTTAAATAACATTTGTTCCATGTCTTAAGGCATATTAAGAAAAAAAAAAAGAATCCCTTTCTGTCTAAGACAATTTATTTTATACCTTTATACCTTTTCTCTTCCTTTCACCAAGAAAATGCCAAAAAAATTTTAGAGCCCAAAGAGCCTTTTTGAACTATGCGATCGATCCTATACGACTTGATCGTCGTTAGAACCTTGAGTAAAAAAGGGATGAGGCATAAAAAATAAAAAATAAATAAAAAAATAAAAAAAAGAGACATCTTCAATGATTTGCTCTTCTAACCAAGTGATCATGTTTGAAATGATGAATGGCCATCTTTCTCTATCCTTCTCATACATTAAAAAATTATCCATTTGCTACCCATTTGAGCCTATTAAATTTTTTGTTCCAAAAAAACCCTAGCCAAGGATCATTTTCTACATTATGGGGTAAAATTGAGATACATTCAAGATTAACTTCAAGAAAAGTATCCGATATTGAAAGCGTCTAACCTGCCCCTCGAAGGTGAAAGTCTAGGATAAAAAGTGAACAAGACTTCAATTGAAATATCAAGATTCAGGAAAGTGAACAACTAAAAATAAAGTTAAGTATTTCTAAGGCAAAATAAAGAAACCTTAGAGATAAGAATCTGAAGCTTCAATTAGAATTAAAAAAAAATCAAATAAAAAAAAAGAGAAAATATGTACCTTGAAAATGAGAATTCAAGGAAAAAAAAAAGGGGTGAGTAAAGTTGCTGAAATTAAAGGCAAATGTTTTAAAAAAAAAAAGGGGGCAAAAGAAGAAAGCCAGAGAATGCTCATCAAGATCCCTGGCCTAATTATCCTGAATAACATATTTTGAGTCTGTTTATCCATTCTTTCAAAACCCTTAACCTCAGCCTACATTACACACCCTGAAAAGCCCATTTTGATCAAATGTGGATACTTGGATTGAAGAGCAATATCCTTGAATTTGTATATACTTATTGAATTTTTCATTAATAAAAAAAATAAAATATAGCTCTAAGGTGAAAACCCCAAAAGGGTAGTTTAGAGCTAAAGTCATTTTTGAGGCCCTAAAATGAATTTTAGAGTTTCAAGGTTCTGTCCGAAATAAAATGTCTCGATACAAAACCTTTTGAAAGACCAGTACCCATTAAAAACCTTCTCTTTTTTAAAAAAAAGCCTTGTCTTTTTCTCAAATCTTGTTTGAAAGTAATGGCTAGTTTTGACTCACATTGACATATCACGTTTTCAATAAAATAAGTGTTTTAAAAAATTATCTCTTTTATGAGCCCAAGAGAAATCCTTGCAACCCTTACCAAGCTTTACATGAAATATGCCACCAGTGAAAAAAAATTGAATTGTCAATTACCTCACCCAAGAGCCTTCCAAATAGTAATCATCAATTTTTAAGAGATTCAAAAGTCTTGAGTTTTAAATTTTTTTATTTCAATTGCAAAGATACTTTATGTGGGGTAATTTTTTATCACTTTTAAAATTTTCAGAGATTATTTGAGTATTTTGTACATAATACTAAGATCATTTTTTAGGTGAAAATGAAATAAAAGTTTTTTTTAAAAAAAAGGGACAAGAAGAGTCTTTATATTTGCATCAATTGCATTTGCATTACAAGAAAGACATTCGTATTTGCATCACTTGTATTGACATTTGTATAAGACATTTGCATTCACACCTTAAGAAGAATTTGCATTTGCATCATGGCATCTGCATCTTAAGAAAAGGTATTTGTAAGGGCATCTACATGAAAAGGACATTGTCATTTGCATTAGTCAAATGTATCAAGCATATGCATTCTTACATTGGCATTAACATTTGCATCGATATTTCCATTGGCATCATTTGATGAGAATAGACATTTGTATTATGTTTGCATTTATCAACTTTGTAAGTGTTAAAAAAAAAAGAAAAAAAAAAGAGGGGGCATGTTTTTAAAGTTTTAAAGTCTCTGTTTAAGAAGAACCGTTCTCAATTAAGATTTCAAAGCCTCTGCTTAAGAGGAACCAATTTTAATCAAGATTTCAAAGCCTTTGTTTAAAGGGAACCTTCCTAGAAAAGACCTTTAGAGTCTCAAAAATCTCTGATCAGGCGAAAATCATGTTTAAAACATTTTTAAATTTTTAAAGTTTCATTGCCTCTGATTAAGAGGAGCATTCAAAGATTTTGAGATTTGTAAAACCTCTGGACATAATCTCTAAAAGCCTCTGCGTAGACTTTCAAGATTAAAAGATTTTAAAATTTTTAAAGTTTCATTGCCTCTGATTATGAGGAGCATTCAAAGATTTTGAGATTTGTAAAACCTCCGGGTATAATCTCTAAGACCTTCAGGCATAACTTTCAAGACCTCCAGGCATAAATTTGATTCGCGGTGATATCCTAATCGATTCTTTATCTTTTAACTTGTGGAGTTATCTCAATCGATTTTGTAAAACCTCTGGGCATGATTCTGTAAGACCTCCGAGCATGATTTTTAAGACCTCCGAGCATAAATTCGATTCGTGATGTTATCCCGATCGATTCTTTATCTTTTGATTTATGGTGTTATCCCAATCGATTCTGTAAGACATCCGGACATGATTTTGTAAGACCTCCGGGCATAAAATCGATTCACAATGTTATCTCGATCGATTCTTTATCTTTTGACTTGTGGTGTTATCCCAGTCGATTTTGTAAGACTTTCGAGCATGATTTCTAAGACCTCCGGGTATAAATTTGATTCACAGTGTTATCTCGATCGATTTTTTATTTTTCAACTTACGGTGTTATCTCAATCAATTCTGTAAGACCTCCGAACATAATTCTCTAAGACCTTCGGGCATGATTCTATAAGACGTTCGAGCATGATTTTTAAGATCTTCGAATATAAATTCGATTCATGGTGTTATCCCAATCGATTTCTTATTTTTAAACTTACGGTGTTATCCCAATCAATTTTCTAAAACCTTCGGGCATGATTCTCTAAGACCTCCAAGCATGATTTCTAAGACCTCGAGACATGATTCTGTAAGACCTCCAGGCATGATTTTTAAGACCTCCGGGTATAAATTCGATTCGCGGTGTTATCTTGATCGATTCTTATTTTTGACTTACGGTGTTATCTTGGTCAATTCTGTAAGACCTCCGATCAATTCTGTAGGACCTCCGGGCATGATTTCTAAAACCTTCAGACATAACTTCGATTCACGGTGTTATTCTAATCGATTCTTTATCGTTTGACTTGTGGTGTTATCCCAATCAATTCTATAAGACCTCAAAGCATGATTCTGTAAGACTTTCGAACATGATTTTTAAAACCTTCGGGCATAATTTTGATTCGCGGTGTTATCCCGATCGATTTTTTATCTTTTAACTTGTGATGTTATCCCAATTGATTCTGTAAAACCTCCGGGCATGATTTTGTAAGACCTCCGAACATGATTTCTAAGACCGCCGGGCATAAATTTGATTCACGATGTTATCCTGATCGATTCTTTATCTTTTGACTTGTGGTATTATCCCAATCGATTCTGTAAGACCTTCATACATGATTTCTAAGATCTCCAGACATAAATTTGATTTACGATGTTATCCTGATCGATTCTTTATCTTTTGACTTGTGGTGTTATCCAATCGATTCTGTAAGACCTCTAGGTATAATTTTGTAAGACCTCCAAGCATAAATTCTATTCGCAGTGTTATCCTGATCGATTCTTTATCTTTCGACTTGTGGTGTTATCTCAGTTGATTTTGTAAAACCTCCGAGCATGATTCTGTAAGATTTCTAGGCATAAATTCGATTCGTGCTGTTATCCCGATCGATTCTTTATTTTTCAAGTTACGGTGTTATCCTAATCGATTCTGTAAGACTTTCGAGCATGATTTCTAAGACTTTCGAACATAAAATTTGATTTGCGGTGTTATCTCGATCGAGTTTTTATCTTTTGACTTGTGGTGTTATCCCAATCAATTCTGTAAGACCTCCAGGCATGATTCTGTAAGACCTCCGAGCATGATTTCTAAGACCTCCTGGCATAAATTTGATTCGAGGTGTTATCCCAATCGGTTCTTTATCTCTTGACTTGTGGTGTTATCTCAGTCGATTCTATAAGACCTTCGAATATGATTCTGTAAGACCTCCGGGCATGATGTCTAAGACTTTTGAGTATAAATTCGATTCAGGGTGTTATCTCGATCGATTCTTTATTTTTCAACTCGTAGTGTTATCCCAATCGATTCTGTAAGACCTCTGGGCATAAATTTGATTCGTGATATTATCTTGATTGATTCATTATTTTTCGACTTGCGGTGTCATCCCAATCGTTTTGTGTTTTAAAAAAAAATCATGATTTGCTTTTGGACAAAATCGTTGTTTTTGTCTTTGTTCTATCCCTGATTCTCAGTAATGTGCAAAGAAGGGCAGCTGTAGACATCGGTTTTGTCTGGGTCTACTATTTTCATTTCACTATAATATTAATAATTTTAATAATAATAATAATAATTTAAAATAAAATAAAATAATTATTAATTATATAAAAAAATAAAAACAAAAAAATAGAAAGTAGGGTGGCTGGCGCTACTGCCACCCCCGACTAGCCACCCTACAAGCCTCTGACCAATCTCCTGTCTACCCACGCTCACCAGCCTACAGCCACCCAGATTCCCTTTTGAACCCATTCAAAAAACCCCCAAACCCTCTCTCCTTCATCTCTCTCGACCCTCACTTTCTGAAAGCCCTCTCGGAACCCCTCTGAAAAATCTCTAGACATACTACTCTCAGCACCCACTCGTTTCGAGCTCAAACACCAATCCAAACTCTCCCTTTAATAACCTTAAACAGAACTCATACCAACCAAAAATGAATAGAAAAATAGAAACAAAAAGGCACACACAATTCTCATCGCAGAGAGGAACCCGGTGCCAAAGCTACCTGTAAAAGTAAAAAAAAAAAAAACAATCACGTCAGTCTTGTTTCAACAAAACAAAACAAAAACAAAAGAAAAGAAAAAGAGAAGAACAGGAAACTTTGAACCCCGATCTACATCGATCGGGGTCGTTTTCAAAGAAAAAGAGATCGGATCTAGAAAGATCAGGTTGAAAGTAGATTCCTGGTCACTTTTGAAGTTTTCGACCACCGATGATGGTGGACCAAGTGGCGACCGACGTGGTGCTCCGGCGACTGGATGGCGAGACGGCCGGACCTCCCCCCCAAAGCTCTCTCTCTCTCTTTCTCTTTTTTTAAAACAGAAAATAATGAATCAAAAAAAAATCTTTAGCTATATATAGGAAAGCAAAACTCAAAACGACATCGTTTAGGGAAAGACCCAAAACGACACCGTTTTAACCAAAGAGGATCCGCGCATAGACCCAGATTCGACCCGAGATCTACGCAAAGCGACCTGCCAACCCGCTTCAGCCAACCCGCTTCAGCCAACCTTGAATCGGTTTAAACGAACCGTCAGTGAACTGGTCTGAACCACTGGACTGCCAAACCGCTGACTGAACCGCAGAACTGATCGGACCGATCCAGACTAGCGTTAACCGAATCGTTGATCGGTCCGATTCAGGTAAAAAGAAATTTTTTTTTTAATTTTCTAAATTTTTTTTATATTATTATTTTTGTTATTTTGAGTTTGTTTTATTTATTCTTGCATGATAAATTTTTAAATTTGTTAAAATAAATGTTTAATTGTTTTAATAATAATAAAATAAAAACAAGATAACAATAAAAAATATATATTAAAAATGCTTAAAAAATAATAATTATTATTATTATTATTTTTCCTGCTTAGATGTTGAAGGAAATAAAAAATATTTTTTTTAAAAAAATAATTTCGCCTAGATGTTGGAAAATTATTATTAATAAATTTTCATAAAAAAATAAATATATAAGAAATGTTTAAATTAATTTTTAAAAATCATTAAAATCGAACCTGCTTCGAAAATCCGCCTAGATGTTGAGGATTTTTAAAGATGTTCATATTTTCTTAAAAACGAAACCTTAAACACTAATTCATAATTTTCAAAATCCTAGTTTTCTAAAACCCCTAAAATCCAAAATCCCCTAAAATCCAAACTCCTAAAAATCCAAAATCCCTTAAATCCAAACCCCCTAAAATCCGAAACCCCCCAAAATCCGAAATCCCAAATCTTAAACTTTTAAATCCAAAACCTCCTAAAATCCGAAATCCAAAACTTTTAAACTTTTAAAATTGAAACCCTAAAATCTTCAAACTCAAAAATCAAAACCCTAAACCTTCCATATCCTAAAATTCAAGCCTTAAAACCCTCTAAACTTTAAAACCAAATCTTCAAAACCTCTACTCAAACTCTTACTCAAAAACCTCCCAAAAATCCTAAGGACACGTGTGAAAATTTCATTTGAAGCAATTTGTTCCCGAATGCCCCCTAGATGATGGGGTATTTAGGAAATTTTACTTTGTTAAGTCTTTTCACACGATTTCTTAATTTGCATTAATAATAAGATTAATAAATAAAAAGTATAATAAAATTGGGATCTTAAATATAAACAATCGCACCTAAGCTCTGCCTAGATGTTAGAGAGTTGGGGTGGTCTTATTTTATTTAAGAATCCAACTCTTAAATTGCATTTCATTTTACATGATATTCATTAGCATGACATACGTTAGCATGTTATCAACGATAATTGACTGCATTATTCTCTCTTTAATTTTATTGTTCAATGATAAAATATTTTATAATAAAAAAGAATAATACACTTTTTAAAAAAAATTGTGATATTATAAAATAAAATAAAAATAACGTTCCGAAGAAAATTAGTTGTTAAATTTCAAGTCAAAAATCATTTTTATAAACTTAAAATAGCTCATAGTTAAATGTACATTTATGACGTTGTGGGGTGCTAATCTTTATGTTAACATGACTCTCGACACCCAATCTGATTATTGTCGTAACTAATATTTTATCTTTTGATAAACTTTAACCTCATCTTATAGTTTTATTAAAAAAATAAACTTTTGTGTACATATAACTTCTACAAAGATTAGTGCGATCCTTTTTGTTTCTTTGATTTTAAAACTCACTTTTAGTGTGATTAACCATTATGCATCAGAAAGCTTTGGATTATTAATGAGAGGGAGCTTGGTCTTGATCATCCAGATATGATGAAAAGCTATGGTGATCTTTCTGTATTATCGTCTCAAACGCATTGAAATGGCTCTGAAGTGAGTCAGGGATTATTGCGGATTAGCTTGCATTTAATTCGCCAAAATGCTCATATTTGTGCTTTCATTCCAGAATTGTTAGCTGCAATCTTGCACTGCTAGGAGTGATAACTTGTGATTTTCCTCTTGATTCCCCTTCTTTCTTGATGTTGGTTCATTCTATACACTAATATTGTAAAATTGTGGAGCTTATGTTCTTTCTTTGCTTTCTATTTGCACTCTTGACAAAATTAAGGCATTTTTGGCAGATATGTAAACCGTGCCTTATTCCTTCTTCATTTTACTTGTGGATTATCTCACCCAAACACTGCTGCGACCTATATAAATGTGGCTATGATGGAAGAAGGCAAGGGAAATGTTCATGTTGCTCTCGGATATCTACATGAAGCTCTAAAGTGCAACCAAAGACTACTAGGAGCAGATCACATACAGGTCTCTCTCTCTGGTCTATCTTTGCATGTCTCTCTAACTGTATGCAAAAATGTTCATCTGTCAACAAAATCATACACGTCTAATTTTCTCATAGCCTGATCATTTTATTTGATTTCCTCCTGACAGACAGCTGCAAGCTATCATGCCATTGCCATTGCTCTTTCATTGATGGAAGCCTATTCTTTAAGCGTGCAACACGAGCAAACTACACTCAAGATACTTCAAAAGCAAAACTTGGACCAGATGACCCTCGTACACAGGTAAATACCTCGGTCATGACTGTCTATACCAATTGGTTATGCAATTTGGTGCACCTTTGTCCATTCTGTTAGGTTTATGGAGATCAGTAATCGAAAAGATTCGAGTTTGAAGTGAAGCATTATTTTTCTGTCGATTAACATTATTAAACTTTTTGTGAACTGCATTTTCTTTTCTAGGACGCTGCTGCTTGGCTTGAATATTTTGAACCAAAAGCTTTAGAGCAGCAAGAAGCAGCACGAAACGGAACTCCAAAGCCAGATGCATCCATAGCAAGCAAAGGTCATCTTAGGTATTAATATGGTATTCACAAATTGCTATTTATTGAATTTTATCATTATTTCTTGCAGCACCAAAACCTGTTACCATTTGTTGCAGTGTGTCATTTCTCCTCGATTACATTAGTCCTGATCAAGATTCAAAAGGAAGTGATGGACAGAGGAAGCAGTGGCGTGCCAAGGTACTAGATGTTTCTGTCCATGTTGTCATTACTCTTTAAAAACTATCATGACATCACTGTGAAATGGTTTTGTTTCAGATTAACTAATTGTCCACTTATAAGTCAACCAATGTTTGATTTAATAATGAGCCATATATATCTAAGGATTTAATCTAATTGCTGGGGCCTCTTTGGATGGCAAAGATTAGGCCTGCTAATTGAAATGGATGGAGCCTCTCTATGATTTTGAGCTGCTAACACAAGACATTTCTTTGGTGCTTACATTGATTTAAGGCCTTAACAAAATAAAACACCTTTTTCTAACACCAAATTAGATACTATAATTTTGAGCTAATAACACAAAATGTACCCTTGTCACAAATTCAATAAGATCAGTTTTTTTTAAAGACTTCAAAACAACAAACTGATTAGCTTGACAATTCTTTAACTGCCATCAAAACTTTGTTGACTGACATTTAACTAAGAGCTTAGAACACTTCCCTATTTTCTGAACGTGAAGTTTTTAAGATTTTCTTGTGTCAAGCTCCTTTTAGTATATCCTTCTTATTTGGCTTACTTGCTTATCTTTACATTCCATTCTGACACATTTACTACTTCTGTAGATCAGAATTTTTGTATCTCATCCTTCTTTATCCGCTCAAAATTTAACATTGACATATTTTTTTAAAACTTGGCAGGTGCTACAGATTAGTGATAAAACCCATGATACACATCACAACTTAGTAATAGATAGTGCTGTGTTCCTTGATGTCTCAGAGAAAAGTATGGGTACTGCAGATATTAATGAAATACAAATGATGACTTCTATTAATCCTGAAGAGCCAGAAGAAACTGATGATATTAATAGAATTGAGCCAACAGCTACAACTGAAGTTGTTGAAGAGACAACTTCAGAAGAAGGGTGGCAAGAAGCCAAGGGAGGTCAGGAAATGCTGCTGGAAGGAAGTCTGGAAGGAAGAGACCAGTTCTTGCAAAGCTAAAGGTGAACAGTTCCGGATATTCAAATGTTAGAGAGAGTGGCTCTAGGCGGGAAATTATTTCACCTGCAAGAAAAACTGCCTCCAAGAACATTATAAAGGAGGTGCATCCTGTGAAGCAATCGAAGTCTTGTAGCACAAGTCTTGGCGTGAATTCAGTTAGTTTGCAAGCTTCTGTTTCCAAAGGTTTCTCCCCTTCAGCAAATCTCAGTGCCATTGCTTCAAAATCTCTTTCCTACAAAGAAGTAGCTGTAGCACCTCCAGGTACAGTTCTAAAGCCATTAGAGGAGAAGGTAGAAGAACAAAATGAGGGAAAAACTGAACAGCAGATGTGCACCAACCCAGCTGAGACAACAAACACGGAGGGTGGAAATAATATCTCTGTTGTTGATAATGCTGCAGATGATAATGATGATGATGAAACTGAAGGAATTCATGAGAGTGAAAACCAATCAGAAGAAACTGCTTTATACAGGCTTTTCGTGACAAGGCTTCTTCTTTTAGTCAGGAAAAGCCTGTAGAAACGAAGGGCAGTAAGCAATTAGCATCTGCTGAACCATTCAATCCTGGAGCACTCTACATAAACTACCAAATAAATTCAGTTGCTGTTACAAGTGTTTATGATGTAATATCCAGTCAAGGCATGCTTGCAGATCCCGTTGGACCTCCAGTTGCTGCTCGACTTCCTTGTGGACCCAGGTCACAATTATATTACAGAAACAGTCATTCTGACAGCATGGAACATGGCTTTCTGAGATACCAAACTCCTATTTTGGAACAAAGCGGATTTGGACCCCTAAGAGTTACGAACCCTCATGCACCTGAGTTTGTACCCAACAGAGTTTGGCAAACGACTGGAACTGCTGATTCAAGTGTTTCAAATGAGTTAAACTCTCTGAGTGAAGTTATGAACACGGAAGTGCAGCAAGTTGATAAGAAATCCAGTAGGGAAGTTGAAGATTTTAATTTGAAAAAGCACAGCGCAGAGGAGAAATCAGAGCTAGCAAAGCAGATTTTGCTTAGCTTCATTGTCAGATCAGTCACGCAAAACATGGATCCTACAAGTGAACCTGCAAACAGTGACAAAAAGCTCAACCATTCGGAAAATTCTTCAGATGCAGTTGCAAATGACAGTGCAATAATAAAAATTCTTTATGGGAGTGAAGGAAAGGACTTGGATTCTCAATCCAGTAGCTATAAAGAACCAAAAACATTAGATGCAAATAAAGAGAAAACCAGGGATGGCGAAGGATTTATAGTTGTAACTAAACGAAAAAGAAACAGGCAACAGTTTACAAACAGAGTAACTGGGCTATACAATCAGCAATCAATCTGTGCTTCTGTAAGGTAAGAGATCATCTAAGCAAAATGTGGAAAATAACAAGGAAAGAGTATGCCTGCTTAATATTTCCAGTTTTATTTCTCATCTCCTTGCGTCCATATTAACAAAGTAGAAATGGATGGAAAAACAATTTAGAGAGATAATTTCGTCAAGTTGGTTTCAGTTCCCAAATATTTTGAGATCGGCTTGTTTTATGCTAATAATCTCTTTAAATTGGTTCTCTTATTTAGAGATTCTGTTTTATCAATAATAAAAAGGCCTGTTGGCAATTTCCTTATTTCCTTTTTCTTTTAGGTAATACTTTTATTTGCTTCTATGGCTTCAAGTATAGATGAGCTTTGCATGCATTTTCCACCCTCAATTTGGATGACCGATTAATATATACATCATGTACATGCTTTCTCCATGCCCAAACCTATTCTAATAAAGAGAAATAACTTTGAATATTGTACGGAACATCATTTCCAGAAATTAGGGCTATAAAAATGTGAGAATCATTTCAATGTTCAAATGTGTTTAGTTTTGATATCAAATTTTAATTCCGTTGATTTTTAAAAATTGATAGTCTAAGAGTCAATCTAAACATCTACTATACTCATTTTTCATATTCCTAAATGATCGTCTCCTTTATTTATAAAGGCCTTCTTTATAAAAAAAATGTGCTTTGTTGTTTTCACATTATTATTTGATTGAGTACAATTTCAGACTGTTTCATAATTGAAGTATTTGATTAGTGCTCAGTTGACTTTAAATATGGTTGCAACTTATTTTTTCATAAAATATTTTGTCCGACGCATGGAGTAAGACATAAATCTCTATCCGGAATATTGACCCTAGAATCCGACTAACATAACTTTTCTTTGACAATATCTTATATATAATGTCTGTCCTTATCAAAGAATTTTCATTGAGTAGGGCTAAATCGAGTTGAATATATAGGTGAAAATAAAAGTAACAATTTCTTGTTGAGACATAGAACTCGATTGGTTCGTCTTATTAACTAAAATAAATCAAAGGCATATTAAAGAAACTGTTTTAACAAAACTGAAAAGCTAAATCAACAACAATTTAAGCCTCTAAACCAGCAGAAGAAAGGAGGGGAGGATGACGGCGAAGGTCATAGCCAGGGAGCTGAGCTTGGTAGTATAGGGAGAAGGAGCAACATTATTAGCTGGAGGAATTGGAGAAGCTGCTGAGCCAGCCGAGTTAACAGTTATGTGAAGCTTCTGACCAGCTTGGCAGTGGCCTGGAAAACCACATAAGAAATAGTACTCGCCAGGGCTTGCAAGGGTGACAGCGTCGGTACCATTCCCATATCTGGTAATGGGAGACTCGGGGTTGCATGACTTAAAATCTTCGACATTCACTTGCGTCACGTCGTGGTATTGGTTGTTGTACTCGAAAACTACAAGCAAAGAAACTATAATGAGGGAAAAACAAAACAAAAAAAAATTAACAACATTAATGAATCCAAACAAGATTAAAGAAGCAATGGAAACTTTCAATTTTGTCGCCGCTTGTGTATACAATCTGTAAAATGTTAAACTTTTAATTTCAATAATTAATTTTAATAATGAGAATTCAAATTCTAAGAACTTCAAATAAATTTTTTTATAATTTTAGAAGTTTTGATTATGGTTTATAAAACAAGATATGGTTATTCTTGCATACAAGTCTAAAATCTTATTAAAGGGTTTCTCAAATATGGAGATGTGTTGTCTTTAATGCAACCCAAAAATATTATTGTAGAAGAAAGAAAACAATGCATGCATAAAATTAACAGAGAAAGGGAAATAGTTGAGGAAGGAGAGAGGCATACCAAGGATATCACCAACAAAGAACTTCTTGGTAGCAGCCCAGTCTTGATAATCAAGGCCACCGCCCAAGATTGTCCATCCAGCTGAGTCCCCAACATTGTACACAGCAGCCATTGATAACCCACAAATACCCACCATTATCATTATCGAAAACAGCACTGCCCTCTTGGCCAAACCCATATTTCTTAACAGAGAGAGAAACAGCTTCAGAAACTCCAATTTATAAATATATAAATATCAAAGAAATAATGATATTTGGAGTAAGTTCGTGAATTAGGGTTAACACTTGACTCTATTTATAATAATGGTTCTATGAATCCTAGTTACGGAAGGAAGAGGATTTCCTAGTAAAAATAAATGCTTGAACTTGACTTGGTATAGAAGAAACTTTTGAAAATTTTTTTTTTTATATTATCGGATTGTACTTCAATTTAACTAAATTCTATTAGACATTAAAATCAAAATATCTTTCTTTTTTAGAACAAAATCAATACATATCTTCCATTCTCCCTCAAATAAAAATAATTAACTCAAAATTTTCTTATGGAAACCCAACGTTTGTGACTTTTTTTAACTCATTATTTTTTTATTATTGAAGATACTATTTAACTGATAATTATTTACTTTGTGCTTATTCCAGAAATTAGGATAAACAGCTTTAATATCATTGTGGGATATATATTAAAGGGGATAATTTCTTTATTACAAAATCGGTTCCCAAAAAGAATTTAGATGATATTTTTTAAGTTGTAAAATTTCTCCTTAAAGTCCATTAAATTACTGTATAATTAATTCAGATATCAATATTAATCACTAAGTGGGGTCTAACGCTAGTAAGTAATAAATGGAATCTTATTGATAAAAATGAAAAAAAAAAAGAAAAAGAATGTGGAAAAATAAATGGAAGAATCTTAATCCTAATAAAATAATTTACAAGGAAACTTCATGTTATCAGCTGCAGCCTTTTCTTCCAAAGTAAGAAAAACATGTTAGGCAGACAAAGCAAGATAATTAACACTGATCCATTAAAAGTCTGATCTAAAATGTCAATAAACAAATCATATAAAAAAAATTATCATCATAATCATACTCGGTACTTTTCCCCAGGAGAATAGAATGTAAAGGAAATAATGGCAACAACTCAGGCTGAGCTCCACCTCTAGGCATACCCAAAGAACTTGGACGCAAATAAAAACCTTTCTCAGCAACAGCTTTCTCTTCTTCTTCAACTAAGGGCTTCGTACTCTTACTCCCCCCCAGACGACGATGGGCTCACTGGCCGCCAGAAGTCCAATGTTGAAACAGGTGAAACTAAGAACCATCTTTGTCTAACAAAGAGGAAATTCGAAGGGCATTCGTTTTTGCCAATGTTGTTGTCGCTCAGCTTGATTTCGAGCTTTTTTATGGCTTGTCTATGTTCGTGGAGCTTGGAAATAGGCTGCTTGGGCCTATGTCGGAGGCAGCTGGGAGAGTTGGGTGCGTAAAAGGAAGCTTTAGGGTGGAAGGGTAGTCGGAAGCACCTGTAAGCTTTTGAACTATGGTGCGGAATGTTAAGTATCTAAGTTAAAACTAATTAATAATAAGTGAATAGGTCCAATTTGAATATAATATTACAAAAAATTAAATATTTATTAAATGTAGAATAACACTACACTAATAAGTTCTCATCACGTATAGTAGGAGATGAAAAAAAACATTCTATGTGACAAATTTGAAAAGAGTAACAGAAAGAAATCTTAACTTTAATACCATATTAAGCATCCAACTTAAAATCAATTGATAATAAGTGAATTAGATATTCATTAGATGTAAAAAAATATTAGACTAACACAAAAGGTAAAAGGGTCAGCTTGGACAAAGGTGGTGTTGGATGAGGTTGGGTCTGAAAGGTGGTACATGGTGGTGGTGGCCATGAAAAAGATGGAGAAAATAGTGATATTTAGGGTTTTTTTTTTATAGGTTCGAATTGGGAAAAAAAAGAGTTTTAGGCTTGCTTTGTGTTTTTAGTGGTTGGCTTTGGTTACTACTCTATGAGGCAATGTGTTCGTGGGGAGAGAAATTGTCATATTGTAGAGGAAAAAAGTCAGCGGAATGATTGTTGCTGTATAGATAATGACGAAGGGAAAATGTCAAGATTATGACTTGCTTGCTAAACTATTTCTTCCATTATAAAAATAAGGTGAGCATAAATAGGTTTCAACCAACTTAATCCACATCAAATTAGTTTGGTTAATTGAATTTTTATAATTGTTTATTAAATAAATTTGTTTAGTCCTTTTTTTTATTTTTAACATTAATAATAGAACGAATGAAATTAAGTCATTTAATTAACTAACTTCTTTTATAAATTTTTAAAGTTAAGAACTCAACTTTGTTGGCAAAATGATGGTGGAAGTATGCTAGCTATGGAGCCAAATTCATTATAGAGGAGACTGGCTATAATCACTTCAAGAAAATGGAATATTAGTGGCAGTTTTGTCGAGGTGTTTCACTTATAAATGTAGTTAGTTTTCATGTTTTTATAAACCTTAAGGTATTTTTTATCAAAACGCCACTAAATATTGAAATAACGGTGTTGAAACTTATAAACGCCACTAAAGACAAAAATTAGCTGCATTTATCAACTAAAATGCCTTAAATAATCCTTTCTAAAAAACTGAAGTGATTATTGAATGTGTTTTTAACAAAAAAATACCTTGAATAATCCTCTCATAACAAATGAATAGAGGATTATTGAAGATATTTTTAGCAAACAATGCCTTGAATAATCCTCTCATAAAAAATGAAGGTGATTATTGAAGGCATTTTCTGCCAGAAATGCCTTCAATAATTCTCCAAAAAATTAGAAAGGATTATTGAAAGCATTTTTGGTAAAAAAAATGCCTTTAATAAATCTCCTCGTCAAATTTAAAGGGATTATTGAAGGGGTTGTCTACCGGTTAAAGCGTACGGTTGTTAACCTATAAGGTCATAGGTTCGATCCCTCTCTTTTAATCTTTTTCGGGTTTTTTAAAGGATTATTTAGTAAGAAATTATTCAAGGTATTTCTAGCCAAAAACACATTCAATAATTCATTCAAAAAATTTTAGAGAGAGATTATTGAAGGTATTTTCAACCAAAAATGCCTTCAATAAGCCATAGAAAAAATTTGGAAGGGATTATGAAAAGCGTTTTTAGTCAGAAACACCTTCAATAATCCCATCTAACATTTTATAAGGGATTATTCAATGCATTTTTTGGCTAAAAATGCCTTCAGTAATCTCATAAAAAAATTTGGCTTGATTATATATGTGCAGTTAGTTGTAGGTTTATGCCCATAAAACATTTAAAGTCAATTGTAGATTTATGCCCAAAAAACATTTGATTTATATATGTGATACTATGAATTAAATTTTGAAATTTACATTACGAACAATGTAGTATTTCATTAAATTGATCACCTATCCGAATTTAAAACTGATAATGTTGCCATATAAATATATTTTTTTCAAATAATCATACTCAATATATGTGTATTCATATAAGCTGTCAATTGATATAAAACAAATATACCCCAATCTAGAAACTTAAATTATCCATTCAACATGGCATGTTGAAAACATTATAACAAATGAAATGCATATATTTAAACCCAACCAACAATCTCAAACCTCAGGGTTTAGCAAACAATGATACATACTCACACCACTCTTTATGAACTTCATCAAGTTCGTCTACCATGAAGCTTTTTACTCTCCCAGCAAAAAAAAAAAAAATCAGACATAAATGTTAACAAACGAGAACATAATTTAGTTTTTTTTTTTGAAGATATAATGATTTTATGAAATTAATACTAACCTTGAATGGTGTAGTCTTAAAATCATATGAAACTATCTCTCTCATAAAACGAAGGACATAATATTCACATTCAGTATATCCTAGTTGACGAGGTACCAGAAAAATAAATTTATTGGGTTTAGGAAACATTTATCTAAACAAACTCAACATAAAAGAATAAATTTCACATTTACCGATAATGACACCCAATTTATCTTTGTTTTCTTATCAAATGTATATATTACCCTAAATTGAAAAGAAAAAATTAATTAATACAAAAATAAAAGTAATTATGAATAAACATAAGATAGTAAATAACTTGTAATACCTCTTTATAAAATTTTTAATATCGGGGTTAGGCATCGTCGTTGATTGAGTGGAATTAAATAAGTATAGGTTAAAAGAATTGGTATCAATAACAATAAGTCGCCAATGATGACTGCTAAAATAATAAAAATGATATATTCAAATTAGGCATCATCTCAGATTCGGGTAAGATTGGAATAATTATTTGTATGAATATAACTAACGTAGTATTATTTGGGAGCAAATAATAATCAACTCGTTTTTTCATGCATTCAATCACATGAGGAGCATAAAAAATGACTGTGCTACTCTACTCACTAATAAAATTCGAGTCAATGAATCTAAATCTATGGGTCATTTGTCTCACATTGACCTCTCTATATAGGAAGCTACACGTTAATAATCAACAATACTAGTTAGTAATACACTGTAATATAGATTAATACTTATTAACTTTGCATATTTATATTTATAAGCTAACCTCATATAAGCAATAATATCAGCAACTGATATTTTATCCATGTTACAAAATTTTTGAACCCCATCCTCAACAATGTAAAAAAATAATGGTTGATCAAATAACCGATCTTCAGACTCAACATTAATACAGTTTTCTCCAAATAAATGATCAAGTGAATAATTAGATAGCTCATTAATGACAGCTTGAGCAAGAGTCATACTTTGAGTCTCAACATCCTGCTACAATAGATAATGAAATATAAGTATTAAAATCAAATCAATAAATATAATAAACAAATAATTACTAAGTGAATAAACAAAATAATACTTCATGCTAGTAATGGAGGTTGGGTTTTCTGCCTGACTTGCAACGGAAGCTTGTCCTAGGTGGATGATGCTATTCGACTAGCTTACAGGCATGCTAGGTTGTATTGCTACCAATATTGCCTCCAAAGCTGTGAGTTGCTGCTGTTGCTCATTTAGACGTTGCTCTTGGTCATCAAGTCTTTGTTGTTGTTGCTCAATGATTGCTTCATATTGTGCATTCATCATTTGAGAGGTTTTAGGTTGATTACTGAAAAATTTTGATGGCAACACAAATTTACCAACCCCACAAACTTGACCATATCTTTTTTTGCTCATAATGCTAAAGACAAGGGATCTTTGCTATAGTGGGTTACCAATTTATCGAATTTAAATTTAGTAGCATAATCATCTTGAAAGACAATAATAAAATAAGTCGTAACAACAAATCTATACAAGTATAGAGTCATGAATACAAGCACAAAGCCAATCATACGTGATATAATGAGTAGTTATACATACAATCCTTTTAGCCATTTCTTGTGTTGCTTCATTTGCAAATGATCCATCCTTTCGCAGATGTGCTTTTTTTCACACATCCAATCTAGAAACTTCAGTGCCAGAGTTAGTTGATTCCTAATAAATTACTATAATATAAGAATTAGAATCTACTAAATGAATGTTCATAAATATTCATTTATGAGTATAAAATAAGTGTGTCAATACTTACAAACTCATACTTGACAGTTGCATAACCCTTTCTCGATGTCCGATGGTGATATACTTGTTTGGCCCAAATGTTTTTTTTTTATTTTCTAGAAAAAAAAATTACATCAATCACATATGTAGACACCCATTTTTGTTCGGGCCTAATTGGGCCCATTTTGGTTAAGCCCAATTAGGCCCATTATAGCCCATTCTGGTCCAATTAGATTTTTTTTTAATTGTTATTATTATTATTATTTTATTATTATTATTATTGTTATTATTATTATTATTATTATATTTTCATTTTTATTTTTTTGTTTTGTTTTCTGCTCAATCTGCACATGAATGAAGATTAGGATCGAAATATTTTTGGGTCAACACAGAATCAAATTAATATTGCTTAAATTTTACACCTAAAATCTCATATGGACAGAATGCATTCCCAAGAATCAAGCCTGGGATTGATTCTGTCCGTTTCCTAAATTTATCCTAGGTTGCCTATAAATTGGACCTATTCTACAGAGCAAGAACACAGAAGATAGACAGAAAAACAGAGAGAAATCATTGAAAAAAGTTTGGAAAATTTCAAGGCAAAAAGGGTTCTAGAATTTGGTCTTAGGATTTTCGAGTTAATTTGTGATTTTGGGAGTGAATTCAGGTTTCTGGGGTGAGTTCAGGGTTGTAGAAGGTTTGTGGAAGGTTTAGAATCATTTGGGAATCTTTCTAGATTTTTTTAAAATTTTTTTGAAGTTTTTTGAATTTTTTTAGGTTTGGTTGAATTTTCTGGCGAAGTATAAATTTTTCGTTGAAGTTTCCGGTGATCGATTGAATTTTTCGATCACATTCTGGCCAACTTCCTAAAAACCGATGATTTTTCAATTTTCAGTTAAATTTTTTGGTAACTTTTCCAGAAATCGATGGGTTTTTCGGTCCCAATTGAAGTTTCCAATAGAGATTTCTAGAGAGAAAACAGAGCTTCTGACCTAGAGAGAGAGAGAGCAGAAGGAATTTATGAAGCAAATGCGTTAGAATTGGCTTATATAACTATCTGGAACGACACGATTTTGGTAAGCTAGGATCCGTATGTCGACCCAAAGACCCATGAGTTGACTTGCATCCTTACCCAACCCAATCGCAGGTTTTTCTTTTTTATTTTTATTTTATTTTTTGATTTGATTTGATTTATTTTATTTCTAACCCATTTTCTTTATTTTATTATTAAAAAAAACAAATGAACCAAAAAATAAAAAAAAATTATTTCTGCCACTGATATCTTTTTTGAAAAAATATATTTAAAAAATCGAAAAAAAAGGAAAATTTTTTCTTGAAAATAATGTTTTCAAAATAATAAATACATGAACAAAATTTTTGAAAGGGTTTACTATTCTAATAAAATTCATAAATTATCTGGTAAATTATAAAAATGAGCAAGGCTTGGATAATTCGAAATCAAACTGGTACCATCCCTTGGATGGGTGCTTTGGGGGTGTTACAACCTTCCCCATCCGCATCCGAGTTCTGAACCTAACCTTTGTTTTGCAGATCAGCTTTAATCAAGTGACCAATCACACCTAATCAAAAAAGATTGGTGGCGACTTCTTTTCATTCCAAGCCTGGCGGTAGGTCCACGGATCTATATATTATGACAGCTTGACAACTTCATTAGGGACATATTATAGAGTCAAGCCAGTAAAAGATTTTTTATTATCAGGTCTTGTCTAAGAAATTTGAAATTACCTCTTTTCATTGCTTATATCTATTTTATTATTGTTTATTTGTTTGCCTTATTATTCATTATTTATATTTGCCTAAATATCTGCTTATTATATCTGTCATTCATTTGCATGTACATAATATAAGCCCCCCCACCCAAGCTCTACCTTTAGGAGGGAGTGAATTACCTATGCCCTCATGAGATTTCATGTCTCCGCAAAGGCCTGCAAAACACTCCCACTTAAATTGAACCATTTCCACTTGAAGTCTAGATAGGTGAGGATTGGGGTGCCTTATTATTCTGTAATGGACCATGATGTAGGAAATAATTTGGAATCTTTTAGAAATTACCCAAACCACATATAGTTGACTCTAGAAGCCCAACCATAGATAAAGCCTTATTTCCCACCCTTTATAGATAATCCAAAGTTCTAGGTCATGTTGTTAATTTAACTGTTATGTTTTCCCTATATTGAAATGACTAACTAATATCTTTCTTTTTTTTTATTTCCTTTTGCACACATTCATGAACATGTTCATAGATTGTATAGTATTCTTACCCTAAAACTATTTCAACAAAAGTCCTCATGGATTCCACAGAATGCTAGGTTTGCACCTCATTTATGCTGTTCAAATGTGATTCTCCCATATAGATGAAGATTGAATCAGAAAAAAAAAAACAGCTAGAAGAAGGAGATTATTTAACACCTGGTCATGTCCCTACATTATCAGGAAAAGCCTACCTACTCCTCAAGCATAACAACTTGAAAAGCCTATCAGACACATGAAATGGTATGACCCCTTCAAGGCATGAGGGTTTTTTGTGAGAAGTTTGGACATATAACATATCTCTTGTCAGTAGAGGTTGACTACTCACTTATCAGGGTGATGATATAGTTTTGGGATCCCTCTTACTGGTGTTTCATCTTTAATGAGGTTGATCTAGTACCAACAATTTAAGAGTATTCAATTTTGATGGGTATGCATCTATTGTATCCAGACAAAATATACCTGAGGAAACATAAATCAGGAAGTTACAGAAAGCTGAGTCAGATGCTAGGAGTAGGAAAAGAGACTATAGATTCATACATTTGAGACAAAGGTGATCACAAAGGTATTCCATGAGAGGTCCTCCTAGATTTCATTATTATGCATCCAGATGATGATCAAGGGATGAATGCATTTACTCTAGCTATATATGGGTTAGTCATTTTCCCTAAGGTCTTAGGATACGTTGAGATAGAAGTGATGGATCTATTTGAGCAGATTGAAAGAGGTTTTAACCTTTCACCAGTTATCTTGGTAAAAACTATTAGATCTCTAAGTTTTTGTAGGTAGATGGACAAAGCATGTTTCATGGGTTACATACCCTTATTATATGTATGGATAAAGAGCCATTTTGAATGTAGGAAAAGTGTCTTTACCAAACTTTATCTCCACACTCGGAGTCCGATTAAAAAATTCTGTCAAAGTACTTGGCCTAAAGGCAAGAACTCAAAAGGAATGGAAATGTTTACTACAAAGACTCACAGTTGGTCAAGTAAGATGGTTAGCTCCATGGATGGGTAGAGAACCTATGCTATACCAATGTGGAGATGAGACGGGGGTCCCACTTCTAGGGCTATGAGGGTTAACAAGTTATGCCCCATTAATGGTAAAGAGGCAGCATAGAGCTGAACAATTAATTCCTATGACCCGTAAGCTTGGCCAGTTTGACTGCTCATATGAGGAACCTGAAACCTTTCAAAAGATTGATAACATAATTAAAGCCTAGAAGAAGCCTAATAGAGTAAGCCCAGGGCCATTCACTGATCGAGTTACTCAAGGGTTTTTGGTTTGAAGAAACAAGAGAGGTCAAGAGATTGCATTTAGGCTTCAAGATCATCACTTACCAATAGGTCAAGAGTCTGATAAATAGCTTTCAAAATTAGAGCATAAGATGGAAAAGGAGAACTGAGACGAGAGGTCTTAAAGCACAGGAAGAAAATGACCAATGGCAAAACAAAACAAGAAAACTAGAGGTCCAAGCTCATAAAATTTCCAAAGAATACAGCAAGGCCTAAAAAGTTATTAGAGAACGGGACGATGCCCTAAAAAGCTAAAAGAGTTACAATAGGAACATAAAAGGTTGCATATATAGGTACAAGCCAAAGAAATAAACAATACTAAGTTGGCTTGTGAAAATGAAGAGTTGAAAGAAAAGTGAGACCATATAGAAAGTGCTTTCATAGAGGTTAAGTAAGAAAACCAATGGCTTTCAGATCACATTTTGACCTTGACATCAAAGTTGAGTGAACAAAAAAATCGTGTCAAGTTCCTTACAAAAAGGCAAAGAAAATTATCCCATCAGGTGTGGTGCGGCAAAAGAGAAAGGTTAGAAAGACAAAGATACATAAAACACCTCACTGCTCAGATAGGCAATGCCATGATCCAAGTAGGCAAGATGGCGAAAAAGGTTAAGACCCTAAGAGCTTTGATCACACCAGTAGAATAGTATGGACAAAAATTATTGAACTTCATTGAGGAAGCTAAAGGACCAGTATGAGCAAGTTAGATGTTTCTATAGAGGAACAGTATTAGGTTTGATGTAAAATAGACTTTTATGAAATAAATGAAAGTTTCTTTTTATTGGATCTTCTTCAAAGGGGTAAATATTTTCCTTTTACTTTCTATTTTCTTTCATTTGCATCACATTCATTCATGCATTCATTATCATAACATTATCATTGAATCTTTAATTATGGTACTAAGGTGCAAGAATAGCTTTTCATCAATACAATACTTGGGCTCGAGCTAAAAAGATGGAACAGGATAATACAAGTCACTTTGAAAGGATAAAAAAGCCAAAAAGCATTAGAAAGGAAAGCTGAACCAAATTCTAGAAGGCCCTAAAAAAGATAAATAAAGGGAAATCAGTGGAAGAAGATACTTCACAGTAAGCTACTAATTCGACATATCCTTCAGGCTTTGGCCCACTATAAAATCAAACCGTATCATTCTTCCAACCTTAACAGGTAGTTCTTCCGAAGTACAACTACCCAAGAATGACCTATGCACCAGGTCATAAGAATGTCCAAAACTATGATAATCTTATCTTTACTGAAAAAAGTAGCTGAGCCCATTCAACTCTCTACTACAGATGAGGTAAAGGAGAAGGAAAACCACAAGCAGCTATGCCCTTAAAAAATTCTAAAACTGATTAGGCTATGAATAGGCTTAAAGAAAGACTAAAGACTGTAGAGGGAATAGATTTTTATGGATCCATGGATGCAATGGACTTTACCTAGTACCAGATGTAGTGATACCACCAAAATTTAAAGATCAGAGTTTGAGAAGTATGACAGTACCAAGTGTCTTATCATGCATATCACTATGTACTATCGTAAAATGACTGTACATGCCAATAATGAAAAACTATTTATACATGTGTTTTAAGACCATTTGACTGGATCTATGATAAGATGGTACGTCTAATTAGATGAGACTCATATCAAGACATGAAAAGATCTAACCAAATTTTTTATTAACCAGTACTGACATATTATTAATAAGGCTCCCGATTGTCTCTCCCTACAAGCAATGAAAAAGAAAGCATCTGAATCTTTTAAGCAATATGCTCAAAGGTGATGGGATATGACTGTCCAAGTATACCCCTTAATAGAAAAAGAAACCACTGTGCTATTTGTGAGCACTTTAAAGTCACCTTATTATGAGAAGAGGATCAAAAATACGACTAAAAATTTTACAAACATGGTGATTTCGAGAGAGATCGTCGAAAATACCATCAAGAATGGTAAAATTAAAAGAGGTGAATCTTTCAAAAGAGCACTTAAGAAGAAAGAAAGTGAGACTCAAGCTGTGACTCTTGAAAGATAGCAATTCAGAAGCTACACTTAGCTTACTTACCCTATATAGCATCACACAATGAATCCTACTTCTGCATTTCCTCACCAATTAACTACTTAACTTTCTTATCCATCTTTTCCAAGATCTCTTACTCATCCAGTAACACCATAAGTAATACCAGAACCAGAGAAAGACCAACCTTTGACCCCTTACCTATAAGTTATACGAAGCTGTATCAAGAGCTCTATAAAAACCATTTGGTAACCCCTATCCTTACGAAATAGCTTGAACCTCCTTACCCTAAATGGTATGATTCCAATGCTTATTACGACTACCATTTTAGAGTAACGAACATTCTACTAAAAATTACATTCTTTTCAAACATAGGGTATAAAGTTTGATTAAGGAAGGACTAATTAGCTTTGATACCAGTGGAAGCTCTACACCTAATGTCAATATGAATCTTTTGCCTAATCATACAATTAATGCTTTAGACATGGGTGAAAAACATGTGGAAATAAGGGTAGAAGAGCTTAAGATGACACTTTACTAGCTAAATAAAGCCTTATGTAAAGTCGAAAAGATACTACCAGTGGCTCCATGCACTCATGTGGAAAAACATAACCCAAGTCAAACATGTAAATATCATGACAGAGCACTAGGTCATTCAATTAATGTCTGCAAACAATTTCATGGTGAAGTTCAGAGATTGATGGACTCCTACCAAATAGAGTTGTATGAAAAGTTAAGAGCTTTAAAAAACGTCAAAGTGGCTATGATAGATAAATAGGTGCCAAAATCCATCATTATATGCTACAAGGAGTAGCCACAATCGGTTGAGAATAAGTTTGTTCCCAAACCAATAGTCCACAAAGTTCCACACCCATTTTCTTATAAAGATAACAAAGCAGTTCCCTGAAATTATGAATGTGGGGTAACAATTCAAGGGCAACAAAAAGATATGCTAAAAGTTGAAACTGCACATATAACAGGAGTAAGGGACATAACTAGAAGTGAGAGATGTCACACTCAGGAGACTTTGAATAAATAAAAAAAATAAACTGAACCAGAGATCTCAAAAAATGATACATCAAAATCTGTACCTAAAAAAAGGGCTTGTGAGTTTTTAAAACTAGTTAAACATAGTGAGTACTTTGTGGTAGAAAAATTGAATAAATACCAACTAGAATTTCTTTATTATCACCTCTCTTAAACTCTGAATCGCATCATAATACCTTGTAAAAGGTACTAAATCAAGCTTATAATGGCTCATAATGTCTCCGTGAGTATATAAATCATCTGACAGGTAATCTAGTAGTACCACACCATATTTCTTTTAGTGATGATAAGATTCCACCAGAAGGTAGAAGAAGCACCAAGGCATTGCGTATCACTATTAAATGCAAAGGCTATATAGTAACCAAGGTTCTTATTGATAATAAATCAATCATTAATGTAATACCTATGTCCACTTTGACGAAATTACCTTTTGATATGTCTCATATCCAAGATAGTCAAATAGTAGTCTAAGCATTTGATGGGCTAGACAAGAAATATTGAGAGATGTTAAGCTACCCATACAGATTGGTCTATGTGTTTTCAATATAAAATTTTAAGTTATAGATATCTCTCCATCATGCAACTACTTATTAGGAAAACCATGGATCCATAAGGTAAGCGTTATTCCTTTTTCATTACACCAAAACATCAAATTCAATGTAGAAGGGCAATTGATGATTATGGTCAGAAAGAAAGATTTGTTGGTAACCCAACCTATAAATGCCTCATATGTAAAAGTAGCAGAAGAATCATTGGAGTACTCATACAGATCTTTAAACCTATTAATGCAATGGGTGAAGGGCTTAAATTCAATCGGATTATGATTAATCAGATGGTTAACAAGGGTTAGAGTATTGGGTTCGATTTAGGTAAGAAACTTTAAGGGTTGAGAGAATTCCCAAAGCTTGAGGACAATAACGGTAGAACAGGATTAGGTTATAAGATGAAAAAAATACTAAGCCTTAGCAAAAAGATAAAGAATGAGTCGACGATTGTTCTTCACTTAAATAAGACTTTCACTTTTTGAGGATACATACTCCTAAAAGCTGAAGAAGACATAAAAAAGGAACCAAAATGGAAGGAAGCTTTTGCCAAGTTATCCATTCACATGGTGGATGATGAAAGCCAAAATGAGGAAGCCATGGTTTACCCTTGCCCGTCGGGATATGAATTACAAAATTGAAGGGTCATCCAAATGCCTGCTGTTTTTTATTTTCTTTCAATGTAATCACATCTCCTAATCACTTATGCCCAAAAGCATTACGATGAAATCTTATGTTTAGGCCTTTTATTTGTCATTATTTCAATAAAAGTAGGAGCATACATTTTGTTCATTTCTTTTATTCCATTCATTCCACCATCAAAATTTTTTACCAATATTTCTTATTCTATTAACTTTCAGGTCCCCAAATGAATGCGAAGATAATCATAACAATAATATGGGGTTTAACTTTGAAAATTTAATTAATACCGATGAACTCAATACTGAAGAAAATTTTGAAGAATATACTTTATTTTTGGATTTAATGAGGCTAATTGAATAGGAAGATAAATCCATTGAGCTTTATCAAGAAATGGTCGAATTGGTCAATTTGGGTGATCCCAAAAATAAGAAAGAAGTTAAAGTTGGTACTTCACTTTTAGTTGTTAATTGACAACGGTTAGAGGATTTGCTCTGGGAATTTATGAATGTCTTCGCTTGGTTCTACCAAGATATGACTAGACTCAACACTGAAATAGTAGAGCATAAGTTACCACTGAAGCCAGAATATAAACTGGTGCAGCAAAAGCTAAGAAGAATGAAACTGAAAATGCTATTGAAAATCAAAAAGAAAGTTAAAAAGTAATTTGATGTAGGTTTCTTGCAAGTGGCCAAATATCCTGAATGGGTGGCTAATATAATACCTATCCCCAAAAAAGATGGCAAGGTGCGGATGTGTGTAGACTATAGAGATCTGAACAAAGCTAGCCCTAAGGATAATTTTTCTCTGCCTCACATTGATAACTTAGTGGATAATATAACTCGACACTCGGTATTCTCTTTCATGGATGGATTCTCTAGCTATAATCAGATAAAAATGGCCTCAGATGACATAGAAAAAACTATTTTTATCATCATATGGGGAACCTTTTGTGACAAAGTTATACCTTTTGGATTAAAAAATGCTAGGGCAATTTATCAAAGGGCTATGGTGACACTATTCCAGGATATGATGCATAAAGAGATTGAAGTGTATGTGGATGACATAATTACCAAGTCTTAAAAAGAAGAAGATCATGTAGTCAACCTCAAAAAGTTATTTAAAAGGTTGAGAAAGTTCTAACTCAAGCTGAATCCAACTAAATGTACATTCAAAGCCAGGTCAAAAAGGTTGCTAGGATTTATAATCAGTGAAAGAGGGATAGAAGTAGATCCAGACAAAATCTGGGCTATTCAGAATTTATCTTTACCAAGTATATAAAAAGTGGTTCACGATTTCTTGGATAGATTGAATTATATTTCATGGTTCATTTCTCAGCTCACTCTCAAATGTGACCCCATTTTTAAACTTTTTCAGAAGAATAATCCCAGGGAGTAGAATGAACAATGCCAAGAAACCTTTAATAAAATTAAATAGTACTTATTGAACCCTCCAATAGTAGCACCATATGTCATAAAAAAAACCATTGATTCTATACTTAATAGTATATGAAGGCACGATGAGATGTGTACTGGGCCAATAAGATGAATCCAGTAAAAAAGAAAAAGCTATTTATTATCTGAGCAAAAAATTCACAGAGTATGAGTCCAAGTATTCATCACTAGAGAAAATGTGCTGTACTTTGGCTTGGATAGCTAAACGGCTTAGGCAGTACATGTTATACCATACAACTTTGCTCATAGCTAAACTGGATCCTATTAAATATATCTTTAAGAAGCCTTCATTATCAAGAAGAATAGCAAGATGGCAAGTGATGCTTTCCAAATATGACATAGCATATGTGAGTCAAAAAGCAATCAAAGGAAGTATCATTGCTGAATTCTTGGTAGATAGAGTCATTGATGATTATGAGCCCATAAAGCTTGACTTCTCAAATGAGGAATTAATGGCCATCTCAAAACTAGAAGAAGATGACAATGAAGAAGAAAACATGGTAGATGTATTTCAATGGGGCTGCTAATCCTATAGGGCATGAGATTGGAGCAATTTTGATATCATCAACAAAGCACTACTATCATGTTATAGCAAGATTGAATTTCAATTACACCAATAATGTCGCTGAATATGAAACTTGTGTCATAGGGCTGCACGTGGCTTTAGATAGAAAAATTGAAATACTAAAGGTGTTTGAGGATTTAGCTCTAGTCATTTATCAATTAAAAGGTGAATAGGAGACAAGAAATTCTAAACTCATCCATTATCATAAATACATTTTAAAGCTGAGCAAACAGTTTAAAATAATTTAGTTTGGACATTTGCCTTAGGAAGAAAACCAAATTGCATATGCCTTAGCTACCTTGGCCGTAATGGTACAGATTGGTGACACTGCAGAGATTCAACCTATCAAATTGGATATCAAAGACATAACAGTACATTGTGCCAACTAGAAGGAAGAAGAAGAAGATGGCAATCCCTGGTATCATGATATTATGCGATATCTAAAGAACCAACAGTACCCAGACCTAGCCATAAAAAATGATAAAAGAATCTTGAGAAAATTGACCATGAGATTTTTTTTAGATAGGAAAGTTTTGTACAAAGGAGGAAAGGACCAAGTGTTAGTTGTGTAAATGCATCTAAAGCTAAAAGAATTGTTGAAGAGATGCACAGTGGTGTATGTGGAGCATATGCAAATGGACACATGATGGCAAGATAGGTTATGCAAGCTGGATATTACTGATTGACAATGAAAAAAATTGCATCGATTATGCTCAAAAATTCTATAAATGCCAGATTTATACTGACAAGATTCATGCTCCACCCAATGTTTTACATGTCATAGCACTACCTTAGCCATTTTCTATGTGGGGCATGGATGTCATTGGCCTTATCACACCAAAGGCTTTAAATGGGAATAGATTTATTTTTGTGATGATTAACTACTTGACCAAATGGGTCGAGGCTACCTCTTTCATAACGGTGATTAGATCAATGGTCTGTAAATTTATCAAAAGAGAAATAATTTATAGATATAAGCTTTCAGAAATAATCATATCTGACAATGCAAAGAATTTAAATAATAAGATGATGCAAGAAGTATGTGCTCAATTCAAGATCAAGCACATAATTCAACCCTATATCGCCCAAAAATGAATAGGGCAGTGCAAGTTGTAAACAAGAACACCAAACGAATTTTAGAGAAGATGACTAAAATGTATAGAGATTGGCAAAAAAAATTACCTTTTGCTCTACATGCGTATCAAATTTTTGTACACACCTTTACTAGGGCAACTCCCTTTTTTTTAGTTTACGGGATGAAAGCTGTACTGCCACTAAAAATAGAAATCCCATCTCTAAGGGTCCTAAGAGAAGTGGGATTAAAAGAAGCTGAATAGATTTAGAAGCGCTATGAGCAATTGAACTTTATTGATAAGAAGAGATTGACTACGCTGTGCCATAACCAATTGTACCATAAAAGAATGATGATAGCTCATGACAAAAAAGTCAATCCCGTAGTTTTGAAAAGAAAAGTTGGTGTTGGAAAGAATTCTTTCAAGTCAGCATGATGATAAAAAAGAAATGGACTCCGAATTGAGAGGGGCCTTATATGGTAAAAAGAGCTTTTCAGATGAAGCTTTGATCCTATCAGAAATGGATGGAGATGAAATTCCTGGTCCTGTCAATTCTGACACAGTAAAGAAGTACTTCGCTTGATTTAAAAAAAAAAACAAAATAAAATAAAAGATAAAGTAAAAAAAAAAAAGAGAAAGATCAAATTGAAAACTCGAAATGGCAGTTTGAATAAATAAAAAAAAACAAAAAAAAGGAAAAGTTCAAGTTAAAAACTCGAAAGGATGACTTAAAACTAAAAAAAGAATCGAAACTCTGAAAGGCAACTAAAATTGGCATATCAATGACAGTAAATTTTGAAGAGCTTTGAAGTGTTGGGACATCAAGTTCTAATTGAGCTTTTGAAAGAGATCCGAGATTTGTTGTCATGGTTATCTAATCATTTATCTTGGGGCACTGCTACCCCAAAATAGCTATTCTTGTGTATTCTTTTCTTTCACACCATCATTTGTAATTGATTATCCAAATAAATGAAAGTCATATTATCATTCTCTAAATCTTGTAGATTACTCTTCTTCTTTATGTCTTGCTATGAATGGAAAAAATACATAACTTGCATCTTCATGCTTTAAAATTAGGATAATGATTAATAATTGAACAAAATCTTAAAAAGTGTGTCATTTTGAAGGATTGAAAGAGATAGAGGCAAAAGATAAACCATAAAAAAAAAAAAGAAGAAATTGATTTCCATGGCTCTCTTTAGGATAAACAAATAGGCAAATGTAAAAGTTCCTTTACCAAGAAAATACCTTCAGGATGATGAAAAATGGTTTTGTTACATGCTTCTAGGTTGATGAAAGATGGTTTCTTTGTCAAAAATACACCTTCAGATTGATGAAAAATAACTTTTTTGCCAAATGTGAAAGGGAATTTCTTTGCTAAAGTACACAGTGAAGGTGAACGTGCAGGATAATATCCGATGGTTTCTCTGTTAAAACATGTATAGAAACAAGGATACAAAAGCCTTAGTACCATAATCAATGATTTATTTGCATCTTAGATAAGGCATACATTTGCATTATATCACTCATTTGATCTTGGCTCAGTCAAAGTCGTTCCTTATGATTCGTGGTTTTGTCTTGATTATTTACTCTCAACCTTGACTCGGTCCTGCTTGCTTTATTTTGATTTATGGTTTCATCTCGGTCACTTGATCTTGACTCAATCTAGATCATTCTTATGATTCGTGGTTTCATCTCGATCATTTATTCTCGATCTTGACTCGATCTTGGTTGTTTTATTTTTACTTATGGTTTTATCCCGATCACTTATCTTGGCTCAATCCAGATCATTTCTTATGATTCGTGATTCCATTCTGATCATTCATTTTCAACCTCGACTCGGTTGGTCATTTTATTTGACTCGTGATTTATTCTTGGTCATCCGACCTTAGCTCAGTTCAGGTCATTTTTCAAACCCGTGATCAGAGTGGGTGTCTAGGTCTTTGCAACATCCTTGTCTAGCAAAGATGTGCAAAGAAGGGCAGCTATAAACACTCATTTTTGTCTGGATCCAATTGGGCCCATTTTGGTCAAGCCCAACTAGGCCCATTATAGCCCATTCTCATCCAATTAGATTTTTTTTATCGTTATTATTATTATTATTATTATTATTGCAGTTCTTGTTGTTATTTTTTTTATTATTTTTTTTGCTCAATCTAGACGTGAATGAAGATCAAGATCACAATATTTTTAGGTCAACGCAGAATCAAATTAATACTGCTAAAACTTTTCACCTAAAATCCCGTATGGACATAATGCAATCCTAAGAATCAAGTCTATGATTGATTCTATCCTTTTCTCGAATTGATCCTAGGTTGCCTATAAATTGGACCTATTCTGTAGAGCAAGAACACAAAAGACAGATAGAAAAATAGAGAGAAAATCATTGAAAGAAGTTTGGGAAATTTTTAAGTAAAAAGGGTTCTAGAATTTGGTTTTAGGATTTTGAGGTTAATTTGTGATTCTGGGAGTGAATTCGGGTTTCTAGGGCGAGTTCAAGGTTGTAGAAGGTTTGAGGAAGGTTTAGAATCATCTGGGAATCTTTTTAAATTTTTTTGGATTTTTTTTCAAATTTTTTTGAATTTTTTTAGGTTTGGTTGAATTTTTCGACGAAGTATGAATTTTTCGATGAAGTTTCCAGCGATCGGTTGAGTTTTTTTATCACATTTCGGCTAACTTCTTTGAAACCGGTGGTTTTCCAAATTTTGGTTGAAATTGTTGGTAATCTTTTTATAAATCGATGGGTTTTTCAATCCCGATTGAAGTTTCTGTCGGAGATTTCTAGAGAAAATGTAGAGCTTATCGGCCTAGAGAGAGAGAGCAAAAGGAATTCTGAAGCAAAAGTGTTAGAATTGGCTTATATAGCTGTTTAGAATGACACCATTTTGGTAAGCCAGGATCCGCGAGTCGACCCGAAGACCCACGCGCTGACCCACATCTTGACCCAACCCGATCGCAAGTTTTCCTTTTTCCATTTTTATTTTATTTTTCAATTTGATTTGATTTTATTTTATTTCTAACCCGTTTTCTTTATTTTATTATTTAAAAAAACAAATGAACCAAAAAACAAAAAAAAATTATTTCTGTCATTAATATCTTTTTTGAAAAAATATATTTTAAAAAAATAAAAAAAAAGAAAATTTTTTCTTGAAAATAATGTTTTCAAAATAATAAATAAATGAACAAAATTTTTGAAAGGGTTTACTGTTCTAATAAAATTCAAAAATTGTCTAGTAAATTATAAAATTGAGCAAGGCTTGGATAATTCGAAATCAAATTGGTACCATCCCTAAGATAGGTGCTTTGGGGGTGCTACAACCTTCCCCATACACAACCAACTTTCGAACCTAACCCTATTTTACATATCAGCTTCAATCAGGTGGCCAATTATACCTATTCAAAAAAGATTGGTGGTGACTCCTTTTCACTCCAAGTCTAGCAGTAGGTCCACGGATCTATACATTATGATAACATATTAAGATATTGAATATATTACATAAAATCTTATAAATAATATTTTGTAATAGGTATGCATATCGAGAAATCTTTTGATAGTCGATCTCAAACAAAAATCATCCAATCGTTATAACTTATAACATCTGCATATGGCGTAGGTGAAACAGCCAATACATCACCTTGATCAGCTAGCGGTAAAATATATTGGGTTGTTAATATGCTTTTAAAGTCTCTGAAATATATTAGGTTGTCAATATGCTTTTAAAGTCTCTGAATGCTTTCTCAGTCAATTGCAACACAAGTTTTTTACACTCAATTAGAACATCAAACCGTTCCTAAAAAATTATACACAATTAGTATGAACACATTGAATTTCAATTAAATGATCATTTAACAAATTTTATGAAATAGTTAAATAAACATTTCACAACCGATTCCCATATACAATCTTTTAGATCATCATAAACTCATCACCAATTATGGTACATAATTGAAATGCTACTACGAATGATCGCTCTAATATGAGTAGCCAACTTGGCAACTCCATCAGACACATGCTACCCACTGTGATTGAAGTTGACATGAACTTTTGTGTTAGTCACTTGAATTTGTTTATTTCATCCCCTTTCTTTTCATTTTTGACCTACAGATGTGTCTTCTTCATATTTAGTAGCAGAAAAGGTATGCTGTTCAGATTTCATAATACATGCAATTTTGATCATAATTATATGAAATACATCAAATTGTCTCTCTAAATTTCACATAGCATATAATAAAATACAACCAATATCATACTACAGAAACACTATTTAGCAATGTGTTCAAAAACACCATTCAGCAATCCATTCAGAAACATTATTTAGTAAACTATTGAAAAATACCTTTTAGCAAACCATTTAGAAACACTATTCAGCAAACTAATATCATATAATACCATTAGCAAACCACAATATTTAAACCAAAGTACACAGAAAGACCATACATATAATGAAAGGTGCTTGGATGACTAAGGTTATGGTGGAATGAATAGAAATATATATGCAGATGTAAATCGTAAGAAATGGAAAAAAAATACCTATATCGAAAAATATAAATAATACAAAAAAATATAAAATAAAGACATATCGGTAAAGAGAGAAGTGTGTGGCATTAAGTTGTTGAAGGTTGACGACAATGAGAGATATAAAGAAACCAAAAGGCAAACTAAAAGGGTTTAGGGGCATTGGTTTGGTTATAATGCAACTTTTAATCGTTCTCTATAATATTAGTTTAGGATTCTTAGGTTCAAGACAGAGGAATGAATATAAAAAATATTAGTGAAGGCATTTTTCTGCCAAAAATGCCTTCAATAATCTCGTCTAATTTTTTAGAGAGAATTATTTAAGGCATTTTTTGTAAAAAAAAATGCCTTCAATAAACCGTAATTTTTTTTAATTGGGATTAGTCAAGGCATTTTTGCCTAGAAATGCCTTAAATTATTACAAAAAATTGAAGGCATTTTATGTCAAAAATGCTTTCAATAGTCCCGTCCAATTTTTTAGAAAGGATTATTCAAGTAGAAAACACCTTCAACAAACCACAATTTTTTTTTTTTAGGATTACTGAAGGCATTTTCGCCTAAAAATGCCTTCAATGTTCCATTATAGAAAATTGAAGGCATTTTTTTATAAAATGCTACTAATCATTTTTTATGTTCATTCCTCTATCTTGACTAAAAAAGACTTGAATAATCACCTCTAGTAATCTTTTGATAAAAATGAAAGGGATTATTAAACGCGTTTTTTGTAAAAAAATATCTTTAATAATTTTTTTAAAAAAAAATTTAAGGGGATTATTAAAAGTGTTTTTAGTCAAAAATGCCTTCAATAATCTCCTCATCAAAATTTAACGAAATTATTGAAGACATTTTTGGTAAAAAAATTCCTTGAATAATCCCCTGATAACAATAGAGGTGATTATTGAATGCATTTTTTACCAAAAAAAAATACCTTCAATTATTCCTTTTAAAAAATTTATGGGGATTATTGAAGGTATTTTTAGTCAAAAATACCTTCAATAATCTCTTCGTCAATATTTAAGGGAATTATTAAAGGTATTTTTGTAAAAAAAATACCTTGAATAATCCTTTGATAAAAATAGAAGGGATTATTGAAGGCGTTTTTTGCAAAAAAATACCTTTAATAATTTTTTTAAAAAAATTAAAGGAGATTATTGAAGACGTTTTGGTCAAAAACGTCTTGAATAATACCCTAAAAGAAATTGGAATCAAACCCCCTCTAAATAATTTTGTAATTTTTAATAATGCTAAATGTAATTTTTTAAAACTCCCTCCAACTCATAACATTAAAATTTAGTGGCAATTGTTTTGTTGAAAACGACTTTATTTGTTAGATTTATGGGCATTTGTCTTATAAATTCCACTAAAATTGTCCCTAAACTTAGCGTATCGAATCTCCAACTTCAAGTTTCAACTTCATTAATATATCTACTATTTCTCTTTTCAGACCAACTACAATTTACTTTCCCTTTCTTTCAGCTTTTACTATTCGAGCTTTGTCTTTTGGAACCCTATTTCTATTATTCCTTTATTATTTACTTTAGCTTTTACTTCAGTCTATTATTCTTTAAGCTTTTGCAATTTTCGTTATTATTTTTGGTTTAAAATTTTTCTTCAAAATTCATCTTCCTCAAATACCTATTTGGAACCCATTATCCCATTCCCTTTCCCTTTCTTTTTTTCTTTTATGGGTTTTCTCTGAATCAGATTTACTTTATTTCAACCCTAAATAAAAATACTCTAGTCTAATTCTGGGTTAGCAGTAGAGTTATAAATGCTTTATATTAGGTAGCTAAGAAAATACTTTACAAGGAGTTAAAATTTTATAAATAAGATGGTGACCTTTCCCATCTGTTACAAATTGTCAGGGATAAGCTGAATAAATTTATCGAGGTAACTTCTTATGGTGCTTCATACCTGTGTTTGAACAAACTGAGAAATTGTTCAAGTTTTATAGAGAGATCATTCGACTGATATTGTCATAATGTGCATAACTACTTTGTTATTCTGGTCTCTTATAAGTACTGATCTTGTTATTATTTTTTGTTTAATACATAGTATAATTAAGTATTTTATATGTTTGTTTTCATATAATTTATTTATATACTTTTGGTTTGATAATGTAGCAAGTATTAAATGGATAAGAGTTGGATGCAAAGTCAAGATTAAGTCAAGAGTACCGTGATGGAGTGAAAATTTTTCTTAATTTTACATTTAAGAATACAAGTGAAGATAATATGCTATTATGCTCATGTTTAAAATGTGCTAATATCGATTGGCAAATACTTAAAGTTATTTTGAAACATTTAATTTGTACTGAATTTGTCTCGAAATATGTTAATTAGCATTTTTATTGAGAGTCTACCATCAAGGTCTTCAACTAAAGTCCTTTTAACTTCAAGGGCTCCCCAACACCAACATGATCTTATTAGACCAAATGACATTGAAAGCATGTTACGAGATGCTTTTAACATTTAGAACCAATATTTCCATAATTCGTCTCCCCAAAATGATGGATTTAATGAGTCAAATGTTGAAATGAATGAATTTGGTGAACATGGAATAGGTGTAGGTGACTAATAACGTAGTGAAAAGCATCCAAGTTTTATAGGTTGCTTGAAAATATGAATGAAGAACTTTATAAGAGATCTAAGCATTTAAGGTTATCTTTTTATATACGTCTTTTTCATTTGAAATGCTTATGTGGATGGACAGGAAACTCTTTGACTTTATTAATGGAGTTTATAAAAGAAATGTTTCTTTTTACAAAAATCCCTGAATCTTGTAAGGATTCAAAAAAGATGATCAAGGATTTGGGTCTTAGATATGAAAAAAATTCATAGTTGTCTCAATGATTGCATGTTGTATTGGGGTGATAGAAAAAATCAAGAATCTTGTCATTTGTGTGGTATTTCTTCTTGGGTGGACAAAAATCTTGATGAAATGTTGAATGAGGATGATGATGAGGCCTATGTAAAAAAGAAGCCTGTAAAAGTTTTACACTATTTTTCATTAATACCAAGACTTCAACAACTAAAGACTTTATGTCTTTCAAAACTGTAGATTCTATGAGGTGGCATCATGACAAACAAATAAATGATGGATCATTAAGGCATCCTACAAATTCTTTGGCATGAAAATCATTTTATTCTAGGTTTCTAGACTTTACTTTCGATCCTCAAAATATTATGCTTGGACTAGCATCTGATGGATTCAACCCATTTAAAATGATGAGTACTTTTTATAGTACCTGGCTAGTTGTATTCATTTCATACAATTTACCACCATGAATTACCATGAAGCAACAGTTATTTATCTTGCCTATGATAATTCTCAGAGAAAAAGGTCTAGATAATGATATAGACATCTACTTATAATCTTTTATTAAAAAATTAAAGCAATTATGAAAAGGAGTTAAGACCTATGATGCATTAAAAAAAGAAAACTTCAATATACATGCCGTTTTATTATGGATTTTCAATGATTTTTTTGCTTATATGAATTTATCTGGTTAGAGCCCAAAAGATTTATGCTTGTCCATGTTGAGCTACATAGACATGTTTGAAGTAGTTATATAATGGTAAAAAGTTTAGCTATATGGCACATCGTCGATGGTTAGATGATAATCATTTATTTAGATTCTAAAAATATCTCTTTGATGAAACTGAAGAGTTAAGGAGATCACCTTTACAAATTAGTGGGTCTAATATCTTGTCAAAGTTAAAAGATATTAATTTCACTTATGAAAAAATGACTCAATTAAGGAAAAGAGTAAGGGAGATCTTTGAAGGTGTCTGGCCTCCTATTACTCAAGTTGATGATATTGATACTTAAGTTGGTGATCTTGATGTTCAAAGTGATGAGGAGGAAAATGAAGACGATGACCCTAATGAGTCTGAGTTATTAAAAAAAATAAATATCTTTTTTGAATTACTTTATTGAGAATATAATTTATTACGTCATAACCTTGATTTGATGCATATAGAGAAGAATATTTGCGAAAATTTTATTGAGACAATTCTCAATGTGAATAAAAGATCAAATGATGACTTAAAAAGTCAACTTGACTTAGTTGATATGGGGATTCATCTTGACCTTCATCTAAAATTACTTTCTAATGGGAAATATCGATTACCTCCTTCTTGTTTTGGGATCTCTAATGCTGAAAAAGATGTGTTTTGCTAGGTTTTGAAAAATGTAAAAGTTTCAGATGACTATGTGTCAAATATATCAAGATGTGTGAATCTAAATGAGCAATAACTTTCTTCATTGAAGTCATATGATTATCACATTTTGATGCAAGACTTACTTTCCCTTGCTTTATGTTCATCAATGTCAAAGCAAGTCACTTCAGTAGTAATTGAATTGAGTAACATATTTAAAGCTCTATGTGAGAAAGTTCTAAATATGGAAAAACTTGACAAACTTAAAGATCGAGCTGTGATTACTTTATGCCATTTAGAGAAGATTTTCCCTCAAAACTTCTTCACTATTATGATGCATTTGGTTATCCACATTCCATATGAAGTAAAAGATGGTAGATCGATGAATGTATCCTATCAAAAGGTATTATTTGTTAATAGCTTGATTAGGTTGTTAGTGTTGATCATATCACTCTAGTTAAAAAAGTATATGACAAATGTTTTATGCCTTAGGTTTTTGGGGAGATTAAAGTCTTATTGTCGCAACAAACACTATCCAAAATGTTCTATTACTAAAAGATATTTAGCAAAAGAGTGTATGACTATTTGTTTTCATTATTTGAAAGATGTTAAAATGAGATTTAATAGACCATCAATAAATATTGGTATGCAGCATACTAACTTTGCCTATAGCTATCTTTTTGAAAGTTTTGGACAACCAATAGGCAAACCTGAAATGGTGGAGTTAGATAATAAATCTTAGGCACAAGCACATTGATATGTTTTTTTCATCATAACTTAATTAAATTGTTTCGCACCATAAGTTTTCTTATAAGAATATAATTCATTTCATTAAGCATAATTTATTGTATTTATCTTATTGTTAATACTTTATCATGATACTTTGTAGTGAGTATAAAAATAATTTGAGAGCTTGTGCACATTAATGACGATCAAACCCTCGAGAGCTTGATAAGTTATTCACAAAAAACTTTCATGAATGGTTAAAAGCAACTGTAAGTAATGCATACTTCCCATTATGAGAAATCTATATAGAATGCTTAAGGTATAAATAAAATTAATAACATATATATATATATATATATTTATTCCACCTTTATAGGTTTGGAGTGAAAGGCTTGTTAGTGAAGAGGTATAAGCATCTTTCACAAGGTCCAAATAGGATTGTGAAACAATACAAAGGTTTCATTATCAATGGATTTAGATTTCACACTAAATCCCATTAAAGATTTAAAAGTACACAAAATTCAGGAGTTGTTACTTCATCAACTACTAGCTATGCTAGTGCTAGGGATACAAACCCTTTAGAGGAAAATATTGACTACTATGGCATGATTAATGACATCATTGAGTTGGATTATTATGGCAAGTGAAAATTTGTCTTATTTCGATGTGATTAGGCTAATGTGAATGGTGTAAAGGGTATTAAGAAATATCAATTTGGATTTACAATTGTGAATTTTTCTCGATTAATTCACATCGAACAACAATTCATCGATGAACCTTATGTTTTTTTTTCTCAAGTCAAATAAGTTTTTCATTCCAAAGACCCCAAAGAATTGGGTTAGTTTGTTGTTCTTCAAAACACACCTAGAAACTTATTTGATATGGAGTCAGATACCAGAGATAGTGTTGAACATGGAACTGAATATTATCATTTTGCTGAACAAAACTTAGATGAATATATCTCCAGTAACTTTACTCAATGGGTCTACAAATATGTTAATGAAGACATTTATGAACCATGATGGATCATCCATATTTTGTAATTTGAGTGTTTAAAACATAATGTAATAAATACTTATGTGTAATTTATTATCGCATTTACTTTTGTATATTTATTGTATTGTAAATCATACATTATCTTTTAATTTAATTAAATTGATATGTTCTTTATATATCGTCAACTATGATTTTTTAACTTCTCAATGTCTTTATATATATTATTTACATATGTTTTTTTATATATTTGCTTTTATGATGCAATTAAGCTACAATATGGAGGAGTAGATTGAAAAGAATACATATCAGAGATATTAGTTTAGAATCGTTTACGGCACCTATTGATCTTGTCTATGGACTAAATCCTTTTAGAGGGGAATGTACATACTATCGGTCTAACTCAATCACTTCTAACCCTTCAACTGATATTGGATCTGGCAATATAAGAGGTTCAAGTTTAGATAGTATCTCGTCAATTAATTTTATTTTTAATTTGAATGCAGGTATCATAAACTCCATATTTATATTTTGATTATAATGATTAAAGTATTGGTAATTTACAAATTGATTTTTTATTTTTTGCAGTTGATAACAATGGTTAACGGAGGACCAAAGGCCAGACAACTTTGAAGGAATTGTTTGCACTACCTCCGAATGAGCGAATTGTAGTGTCTACAAACTCTGATAGGCAACAAATTAGTAAAGAGTCTTAACTGTTAGCTAGATTTCTAGGCATGATTGCTCGTAATGGAATGAAATTGCCTATTCATTATGAAACATGACATAAGTTCCAGCAGAAGTTAAGGTCGATGCTTTAAACTTCATTGAGGTATTAGTATAATTAATTATATATAAAAAAAATTAATTATTTTAAATTTGGTTTCTTAATAAAAACTTTTCTTTTTGCATTATTACAGTCAAGATTTGTACTTGAAATACCAACTTCATTTGTGCTTAAGTCATTGGGAAAGAAATGGAAAGACTATAAGCATAATTTGAAGAAAAATTATTTCGATCGAAATACTACTGTAGAGGCTACAATGACAAATCTATCCCGTAATGTGATTAGGTGGCAATATGAACAATTAGTTAGATTTTGATTCTAAGAAAAGAGAGGTACTAATTTATAACTTTTAATATTAGTTTTAATAATAAAAGTGTTTTATGATTGAAGTTGGTAATATTTGTATTTCTACCATATACACAATTATTTTTTATGATAGGAAATAGAATAGATTGGGATTGGTAGCAAAAGCAATAAAAATATAGCCACACAAGTGGATCAAAAAGTTTTGCAAGAAAGTAAAAAGAAATAGTAAGTTTATGATATTAAACTTATCCGAATGAATGAACTTGGTTTCCATTGTTGATATATGTGTCGTAATTTGCAATTTATGTCTGTTTACAACTTTTTGTGCCGTTAAAAGGTAAAAATACAAATTAACAATTATTGTTATATTTTAATAGTTTTGATAGTTTCAATACATGATATTTAACTTATTCAAATTATTGAACTTAGTTTCCATGGTTGATATTGTATGAAAAAAGTTATTGTTATGTCTGTTAGCGACTTTTGTGCCAATTAATAAGGTTAAAAATACCAAATTTGTTGTTTATTGTTTCTATTTAACATTCATAAGCTTCAATACATCAATTAAACTTGTTAGAATAAACTGACTCGGTATCTATCAGTTAATGTGTGAAAAAGCAAACGTTACATTTGTTTAAGACTTTTTATGCTGTTAAAAGGAAAATGCAAATTTTGATATTATTGTTCTCTTTTAACAGTTTGGATAGCTTCAATACCCCATGTACTTAAATTTTATCCCAAATAATTAACTGGGTTTCTACAGTTTGGTATGTGAGGAAAAAGTTATCGTTTATGTCTAACAGTTTGCATAGCTTCAATACATGATATTAAACTTGTCAGAATAATTGAACTTGGTATCTATAGTTGAATGTGTGAAAAAGCAAACGTTTACATTTGTTTAAGACTTTTTATGCTGTTAAAAGGAAAAATGCAAATTTGATATTATTGTTCTCTTTTAACAGTTTGGATAGCTTCAATACATGATATTAAATTTATCCAAATGATTGAACTTGGTTTCTACAGTTGGTATGTGAGGAAAAAGTTATTGTTTATGTCTATTTAGGACTATTTTTGTCATTTAAAGGCAAAAATACAAATTTGTTGTTATTATTCTATTTTAATAGTTTGGATGGCTTCAATACATGATATTAAACTTTTTCAAATGATTGAACTTGCTTTCTACATTTTATATATGTGAAAAAGTTGCTATTTACCTCTGTTTAGGATTTTTCGTGCTGTTAAAAGGTAAAAATATAATTTTGCTGTTATTATTCTATTTTAACAATTTGGATAACTTCAAAACATGATATTAAACTTTTTCAAATGATTAAACTTGGTTT
>NW_019168037.1:7467202-7592928 GCF_002303985.1 Durio zibethinus | reverse complement strand
AACAAGAGTAAGGGACATAACTAGAAGTGAGAGATGTTACACTTTGGAGACTTTGAATAAATAAAAAAAAAAAAAAAACTGAACCAGAGATCCTAAAGAATGATACATTAAAATCTGTACCTAAAAAAAAGGCTTGTGAGTTTTTAAAACTAGTCAAGCATAGTGAGTACTTTGTGGTAGAATAATTGAATAAGATACCAACTAGAATTTCTTTATTATCACTTCTCTTAAACTCTGAATTGCATCACAATACCTTGTAAAAGGTATTGAATCAAGCTTATAATGGTTCATAATGTCTCCGTAAAGTATATAAATCATTTGGCAGGTAATCTAGTAGTACCACACCATATTTCTTTTAGTGATGATAAAATTCCATCAGAAGGTAGAAAAGGCACCAAGGCATTGCGTATCACTATTAAATGCAAAGGCTATGTAGTAGCCAAGGTTCTTGTTGATAATAGATCAATCATTAATGTAATACTTATGTCCACTTTGACGAAATTACCCTTTGATATATCTCATATCCAAGATAGTCAAATAGTAGTCTAAGCATTTGATGGGCTAGGCAAAAAATATTGAGAGATGTTAAGCTAGCCATACAGATTGGTCTATGTTTTTTTAATATAAAATTTTAAGTTATAAATATCTCTTCATCATGCAATTGCTTATTAGAAAAACCATGGATCCACAAGGTAGGCGTTGTTCCTTCTTCATTGCACCAAAACATCAAATTCAATGTAAAAGGGCAATTGGTGATTATGGTCAAGAAGAAAGATTTATTGGTAACCCAACCCATAAATGCCCCATATGTAAAAGTAGCAAAAGAATCATTGGAGTACTCATACAGATCCTTTGAACCTATTAATACAATGGGTGAAGGGCTTAAATTCAATCGAATTATGATTAATTAGATGATTAACAAGGGTTGGAGTATTAGGTTTGATTTAAGTAAGAAACTTTAAGGGTTGAGAGAATTTCCAAAGCTTGAGGACAATAACAGTAGAGCAGGATTAGGTTATGAGATGGAAAAAATATCAAGCCTTAGCAGAAAGACAAGGAATGAGTCGACGATTGTTCCTCACTTAAATGAGACTTTCACTTTTGAGGATACATACTCCCAAAAGCTGAAGAGGACACAAAAAAGGAACCAAAATGGAAAGAAGCTTTTGCTAAGTTATCCATTCACATGGTGGATGATGAAAGCCAAAATGAGGAAGCCATGGTTTACCTTTGCCCGTCGGGATATGAATTACGAAATTGAAAGGTCATCCAAATGCCTACTGTTTTTTATTTTCCTTCAATGTAATCACATCTCCTAATCACTTATGCCCAAAAGCATTACGATGAAATCTTATGTTTAGGCCTTTTATTTGTCATTATTTCAATAAAAGTAGGAGCATGCATTTTGTTCATTTTTCCTATTCCATTCATTCCACCATCAAAATTTTTTACCAATATTTCTTATTCTATTAACTTTCAGGTCCCCAAATGAATACGAAGATAATCATAACAATGATCTGGGGTTTAACTTTAAAAATTTAATTAATACTGATGAACTCGATACTGAAGAAGATTTTGAGGAATATATTTTGTTTTTGGATTTAATGAGGCTAATTGAATAGGAAGATAAATCTGTTGAGCCTCGTCAAGAAGTGGTCGAATTGGTCAATTTGGGTGATCTCGAAAATAAGAAAGAAGTCAAGGTTGGTACTTCACTTTTAGTTGTTGATTGACAACGGTTAGAGGATTTGCTCTGAGAATTTATGGATGTTTTCGCTTGGCTCTACCAAGATATGCCCGAACTCCACACTGAAATAGTAGAGCATAAGTTACCACTAAAGCCAGAATATAAATTGGTGCAGCAAAAGCTAAGAATAATGAAACTGAAAATGCTATTGAAAATTAAGGAGAAAGTTAAAAATTAATTTGATGCAGGTTTCTTGCAAGTGGCCAAATATCTTGAATGGGTGGCTAATATAATACCTATCCCCAAAAATGATGGCAAGGTACGGATGTGTGTAGACTATAGAGATCTGAACAAAGCTAGCTCTAAGGATAATTTTTCTCTGCCTCACATTGATACCTTAGTGGATAATACAACTCGACACTCGGTATTCTCTTTCATGGATGGATTCTCTGGCTATAATCAGATAAAAATGACCTCAGATGACATGGAAAAAACTATTTTTATCATCATGTGGGGAATCTTTTACTACAAAGTTATACCTTTTGGATTAAAAAATGCTAGGGCAATTTATCAAAGGGCTATGACGACACTCTTCTAGGATATGATACATAAAGAGATTGAAGTGTATGTAGATGACATGATTACCAAGTCCCAAAAAGAAGAAGATCATGTAGTCAACCTCAAAAAGTTATTTAAAAGGTTAAGAAGGTTCTAATTCAAGTTGAATCCAACTAAATGTATATTCGTAGCCAGGTCAAAAAGGTTACTAGGATTTATAATCAGTGAAAGAGGGATAGAAGTAGATCCAGACGAAATCTGGGCTATTCAAAATTTATCTTTACCAAGTACACAAAAAGAGGTTCACGATTTCTTGGATAGATTGAATTATATTTCATGGTTCATTTCAGCTCACTCTCAAATGTGACCCCATTTTAAAACTTTTTTGGAAGAATAATCTCGGGGAGTAGAATGAACAATGCCAAGAAACCTTTAATAAAATTAAATAGTACTTATTGAACCCTCTAATAGTTTCACCATCTATCACAAAAAAATCATTGATTCTATATTTAGTAGTATATGAAGGCTCGATGGGATGTGTACTAGGCCAATAAGATGAATCTAGTAAGAAAGAAAAAGCTATTTATTATTTGAGCAAGAAATTCATAGAGTATGAGTTCAAGTATTCATCACTAGAGAAAATGTGCTGTACTTTGGCTTGGACAGCTAAAAGGCTTAGGCAGTACATGTTATACCATACAATTTTGCTCATAGCTAAATCGGATCCTATTAAATATATCTTTGAGAAGCCTTCACTATCAAAAAGAATAGCAAGATGGCAAGTGATGCTTTCTAAATATGACATAGCATATGTGAGTCAAAAAGTAATCAAAAGAAGTGTCATTGCTGAATTCTTGGTAGACAGAGTCACTAATGATTATGAGCCCATAAAGCTTGACTTCTCAAATGAGGAATTAATGGCCATCTCAAAACTAGAAGAAGATGACAATGAAGAAGAAAACATGGTAGATGTATTTTAATGGGGCTGCTAATCCCATAGGGCATGAGATTGGAGCAATTTTGATATCATCAACAAAGCACTACTATCATGTTATAGCAAGATTGAATTTCAATTGCGCCAATAATGTCGTTGAATATGAAACTTGTGTCATAGGGCTGCATGTGGCTTTGGATAGAAAAATTGAAATACTAAAGGTGTTTAGGGATTTAGCTCTAGTCATTTATCAATTAAAAGGTGAATAGGAGACAAGAAATTCTAAACTTATCCATTATCATAAATACATTTTAAAGCTGAGCAAACAGTTTAAAATAATTTAGTTTGGACATTTACCTTAGGAAGAAAACCAAATTGCATATGCCTTAGCTACCTTGGCCGTAATGGTACAGATTATGACACTGTAGAGATTCAACCTATTAAATTGGATATCAAAGACATAACAGTACATTGTGCCAACTAGAATGAAGAGAAAGATGGCAATCCCTGGTATCATGATATTATGTGATATCTAAAGAACCAATAGTACCCAAACCTAGCCACAGAAAATGATAAAAAAATCTTGAGAAAATTGACCATGAGATTTTTTTTAGATAGGGAAGTTTTGTACAAAAGAGGTAAGGACCAAGTGTTAGTTGTGTAAATGCATCTAAAGCTAAAAGAATTGTTGAAGAGATGCATAGTGGTGTATGTGGAGCACATGCAAATGGACACATAATGGTAAGATAAGTTATGCAGGCTAGATATTACTGATTGACAATGAAAAAAATTGCATCGATTATGCTCGAAAATGCCATAAATGCCAGATTTATGTTGACAAAATTCATGCTCCACCCAATGTTTTATGTGTCATAGCACCACCTTAGCCATTTTTTATATGGGGCATGGATGTCATTGGCCCTATCACACTAAAGGCTTTAAATGGGAATAGATTTATTTTTATGATAATTAACTACTTGACCAAATGGGTCGAGGCTACCTCTTTCATAGTGGTGATTAGATCAGTGGTCTATAAATTTATCAAAAGAGAAATAATTTACAGATATAGGCTTTCAGAAATAATCATATCTGACAATGCAAAGAATTTGAATAATAAGATGATATAAGAAGTATGTGCTCAATTCAAGATCAAGCACATAATTCAACCTCATATCGCTAAAAAATGAATAGGGCAGTGAAAGTTGTAAACAAGAACACTAAATGAATTTTAGAGAAGATGACTAAAACGTACAGAGATTGGCAAAAAAAATTACCTTTTACTCTACATGCGTATCGAATTTCTGTACGCACCTTTACTGGGGTAACTCCCTTCTCCTTAGTTTACGGGATGGAAGCTGTACTGCCACTAGAAATAGAAATCCCATCTCTAAGGTTCCTAAGAGAAGTGGGATTAGAAGAAGCTGAATAGATTTAGAAGCGCTATGAGCAATTGAACTTTATTGATAAGAAGAGATTGACTACACTGTACCATAGCCAATTGTACCATAAAAAAATGATGATAGCTCATGACAAAAAAGTCAGATCTCGTAGTTTTGAGAAGAAAAGTTGATGTTGGAAAGAATTCTTTCAAGTCAGCATGATGATAAAAGGAAATAGACTCCGAATTGAGAAGGGCCTTATATGGTAAAAAGAGCTTTTCAGAGGGAGCTTTGATCCTATCAGAAATGGATAGAGATGAAATTCTTGGTCCTATCAATTCTGATGCAGTAAAAAAATACTTCATTTGATTTAAAAAAAAAAACAAAACAAAATAAAAGATAAAGCAAAAAAAAAAAAAAAGAGAAAGGTCAAATTAAAAACTTGAAAGAGCAGTTTGAATAAATAAAAAAAGCAAAAAAGAAGGAAAAGTTCAAGTCGAAAACTCGAAAGGACGACTTAAAACCAAAAAAAGAATTGAAACTCTGAAAAGCAACTAAAATTGGCATATCAATGATAGTAAATTTTGAAGAGCTTTGAAGTGTTGGGACATCAAGTTCTAATTGAGCTTTTAAAAGAGATCCGAGATTTGTTGTCATGGTTATCTAATCATTTGTCTTGGGGCACTGCTACCCCAAAATAGCTATTCTTGTGTATTCTTTTCTTTCACACTATCATTTGTAATTGATTATCCAAATAACTGAAAGTCATATTATCATTCTCTAAATCTTACATATTGCTCTTCTTTTTTATGTCTTGCCATGAATGGAAAAAATGCATAACTTACATCTTTATGCTTTAAAATTATGATAATGATTAATAATTGAACAAAATCTTAAGAAGTGTGTCATTTTGAAGGATTGAAAGAGATAGAGGCAAAAGATGAACCATAAAAAAAAGAAAAGGAAATTGACTTTCATGGCTCTCTTTAGGATAAACAAATAGGCAAATGCAAAAGTTCCTTTACCAAGAAAATACCTTCAGGATGATGAAAAATGGTTTTGTTACATGCCTCTAGGTTGATGAAAGATGGTTTCTTTATCGAAAATACACCTTCAGATTGATGAAAAATAGCTTTTTTGCCAAATGTGAAAGGGAATTTCTTTGCTAAAGTACACAGTGAAGGTGAACGTGCAAGATAATATCCGATGGTTTCTTTGTTAAAACGTGTATAGAAACAAGGATACAAAAGCTTTAGTACCATAATCAATGATTTATTTACATCCTAGATAAGGCATACATTTGCATTATATCACTCATTTGATCTTGGCTCAGTCCAAGTCGTTCCTTATGATTCGTGGTTTTGTCTCGATTATTTACTCTCAACCTTGACTCGATCCTGCTTGTTTTACTTTGATTTATGGTTTCATCCCGCTCACTTGATCTTGACTCAATCTAGATCATTCTTATGATTTGTGGTTTCATCTCGATCTTGACTCGATCTTGATTGTTTTATTTTTACTTATGGTTTCATCCCGATCACTTATCTTGGCTTAGTTCAGATCAGTTCTTTTGATTTGTGGTTCCATCTCGATCATTTATTCTCGACCTTGACTCAGTCCGGGTTACTTTATTTTAACTTGTGGTTTTATCTCGATCACTTGTTCTTGGCTCAGTCTAGATCATTTCTTATGATTCGTGATTCCATCCTGATCATTCATTTTCAACCTCGACTCGGTTGGTCATTTTATTTGACTCGTGATTTAATCTTGATCGTCCGACCTTAGCTCAGTCCAGGTCATTTTTCAAACCCGTGATCAGAGTGGGTGTCTAGGTCTTTGCAACATCCTTGTTAGCAAAGATGTGCAAAGAGGAGCAGTTGTAAATACTCATTTTTGTCCGATCCAATTGGGCCCATTTTGGTCCGAACCCAATTGGGCCCATTTTGGTGAAGCCTAACTAGGCCCATTATAGCCCATTCTCATCCAATTAGATTTTTTTTATCGTTATTATTATTATTATTATTATTATTATTATTATTACTATTATTATTATTACTATTATTATTATTATTGTTGTTGTTGTTGTTATTTTTATTTTTTTTTTGCTCAATTTGCACGTGAATGAAGATCAAGATCACAATATTTTTGGGTCAACACAGAATCAAATTAATACTGCTAAAATTTTGCACCTAAAATCTCGTATGGACATAATGCAATCCTAAGAATCAAGTCTAGGATTGATTCTATCTTTTTCTCGAATTGATCCTAGGTTGCCTATAAATTGGACCTATTCTGTAGAGCAAGAACACAGAAGATAGATAGAAAAACAGAGAGAAAATCATTGAAAGAAGTTTGGGAAATTTTTAAGTAAAAAGGGTTTTAGAATTTGGTTTTAGGATTTTGAGGTTAATTTGTGATTCTGGGAGTGAATTCAGGTTTTTAGAGTGAGTTCAAGGTTGTAGAAGGTTTGAGGAAGGTTTAAAATCATCTGCGAATCTTTCTAAATTTTTTTGGATTTTTTTCAAATTTTTTTGAATTTTTTTAGGTTTGGTTAAATTTTTCGACGAAGTATGAATTTTTCGATGAAGTTTCCAACAATCGGTTGAATTTTTTTATCACATTTCGGCTAACTTCCTTGAAACCGATGGTTTTCCAATTTTTGGTTGAATTTTTTGGTAACTTTTCTAGAAATCGATGGTTTTTCAATCCCGATTGAAGTTTCTATCGGAGATTTCTAGAGAAAATGTAGAGCTTATTGGCCTAGAGAGAGAGAGCAAAAGGAATTCTGAAGCAAAAGTGTTAGAATTGGCTTATATAGCTGTTTCGAACGACATCGTTTTGGTAAGCCAGGATCCGCGAGTCAACCCGAAGACCCACGCACTGACCCGCATCTTGACCCAACCCGATCGTAAGTTTTCCTTTTTCCATTTTTATTTTATTTTTCAATTTGATTTGATTTTATTTTATTTCTAATCCATTTTCTTTATTTTATTATTTAAAAAAAACAAATGAACCAAAAAACAAAAAAAAATTATTTCTATCATTAATATCTTTTTTGAAAAAAATATATTTTAAAAAAATAAAAAAAGAGAAAATTTTTTCTTGAAAATAATGTTTTCAAAATAATAAATAAATGAAAAAATTTTTTGAAAGGGTTTACTGTTCTAATAAAATTCAAAAATTTTCTAGTAAATTATAAAATTGAGCAAGGCTTTGATAATTCGAAATCAAACTAGTACCATCCCTACGATAGGTGCTTTGAGGGTGCTACAACCTTCCCCATACACAACCGACTTTCGAACCTAACCCTATTTTACATATCAGCTTCAATCAGGTGGCCAATCATACCTATTCAAAAAAGATTGGTGGTGACTCATTTTCATTCCAAGTCTAACGGTAAGTCTACAGATCTATACATTATGACAACATATTAAGATATTGAATATATTACATAAAATCTTATAAACAATATTTTGTAATAGGTATGCATACTGAGAAATCTTTTGATAGTCGATCTCGAACAAAAATCATCCAATCATTATAACTTATAACATCTGCATATGACATAGGTGGAACAGCCAATACATCACCTTGATTAGCTAGCAGTAAAATATATTGGGTTGTCAATATGCTTTTAAAGTCTTTGAATGCTTTCTCAGTCGATTGCAACACAAGTTTCTTACACTCAATTAGAACATCAAACTGTTCCTAAAAAATTATACACAATTAGTATGCACACATTGAATTTCAATTAAATGATCATTTAACAAATTTTATGAAATAGTTAAATAAACATTTCACAACTGATTCCCATATACAATCCTTTAGATCATCATAAACTCATTACCAATTATGGTACATAATTGAAATGCTACTACGAATGATCGCTCCAATATGAGTAGCCAACTTGGCAACTCCATCAGACATATGCTACCCACTGTGATTGAAGTTGACATGAATTTTTGTATTAGTCACTTGAATTTGTTTATTTCATCCCCTTTCTTTTCATTTTTGACCTACAAATGTGTCTTCTTCATATTTAGTAGCAAGAAAAGTATGCCATTCAGATTTCATAATACATGCAATTTTGATCATAATTATATAAAATACACCAAACTGTCTCTCTAAATTTCACATAATATATAATAAAATACAACCAATATCATACTACAGAAACACCACTTAGCAATGTGTTCAAAAACACCATTCATCAATCCATTCAGAAACATTATTCAGTAAACTATTGAAAAATACCTTTTAGCAAACCATTTAGAAACACTATTCAGCAAACCAATATCATATAATACCATTAGCAAACCACAATATTTAAATCAAAGTACACAGAAACACCATCATACAATGAAAGGTGCTTGGATGACTAAGGTTATGGTGGAATGAATAGAAATATATATGTAGATGTAAATCGTAAGAAATGGAAAAAAAAAAAAAAACCTATATCGAAGAATATAAATAATACAAAAAAATATAAAATAAAGACATATCAGTAAAGAGAGAGGTGTGTGGCATTGAGTTGTTGAAGGTTGATGACAATGAGAGATATAAAGAAACCAAAAGGCAAACTAAAAGGGTTTAGGGGCATTGGTTTGGTTGTAATGCAACTTTTAATCGTTCTCTATAATAGTAGTTTAGGATTCTTAGGTTCAAGACAGAGGAATGAATATAAAAAATATTAGTGAAGGCATTTTTCTGCCAAAAATGCCTTTAATAATCTCGTCTGATTTTTTAGAGAGAATTATTTAAGGTATTTTTTGTAAAAAAAATGCCTTCAATAAACCGTAATTTTTTTTAATTGGGATTAGTCAAGGCATTTTTGCCTAAAAATGCCTTGAATTATTACAAAACATTGAAGGCATTTTATGCCAAAAACGCTTTTAGTAGTCCCATCCAATTTTTTAGAAAGGATTATTCAAGTAGAAAACACCTTCAACAAACCATAATTTTTTTTTTTTTAGGATTACTCAAGGCATTTTCGCCTAGAAATGCCTTCAATGTTCCATTATAGAAAATTGAAGGCATTTTTTTATAAAATGCTACTGATCATTTTTTATGTTCATTCCCCTATCTTGACTAAAAAAGACATCAATAATCACCTCTAGTAATCTTCTGATAAAAATGGAAAGGATTATTGAACACATTTTTTGTAAAAAAATGTCTTCAATAATTTTTTAAAAAAAAAATTTAAGGGGATTATTAAAAGTATTTTTAGTCAAAAATACGTTCAATAATCTCCTCATCAAAATTTAACAAAATTATTGAAGACATTTTTGGTAAAAAATTCCTTGAATAATCCCCTGATAACAATAAAGGTGATTATTGAAGGTATTTTTTACAAAAAAAAATATGCCTTCAATTATTCCTTTTAAAAAATTTGTGAGGATTATTGAAGGCATTTTTAGTCAAAAATGCCTTCAACAATCTCTTCGTCAATATTTAAGGGAATTATTAAATGCATTTTTTTGTAAAAAAATGCCTTGAATAATCCTTTGATAAAAATATAATGGATTATTGAAGGTGTTTTTTGCAAAAAAATGCCTTTAATAATTTTTAAAAAAAAATTAGAGGAGATTATTGAAGACGTTTTTATCAAAAATGTCTTGAATAATACCCTAAAAAAAAATTGGAATCAAACCCCCTCTAAATAACTTTGTAATTTTTAATAATGCTAAATGTAATTTTTTAAAACTCCCTCCAACTCATAACATTAAAATTTAGTGGCAATTGTTTTGTTGAAAACGACTTTATTTGTTAGATTTATGGGCATTTGTCTTATAAATTCCACTAAAATTGTCCCTAAACTTAGCGTATCGAATCTCCAACTTCAGGCTTCAACTTCATTAATATATCTACTATTTCTCTTTTCAGACCAACTACAATTTACTTTCCCTTTCTTTCAGCTTTTACTATTCGAGCTTTGTTTTTTGGAACCCTATTTCTATTATTCCTTTATTATTTACTTTAGCTTTTACTTCAGTCTATTATTCTTTAAGCTTTTGCAATTTTCGTTATTATTTTTAATTTAAAATTTTTCTCCAAAACTCATCTTCCTCAAATACCTATTTGGAACCCATTATCCAATTCCTTTTCCCTTTCTTTTTCTTCTTTTTATGGGTTTTCTCTGAATCAAATTTACTTTATTTCAACCCTAAACACAAATACTCTAGTCTAATTCTGGGTTAGCAGTAGAGTTATAAATGTTTTATATTAGGTAGCTAAGAAAATACTTTACAAAGAGTTAAAATTTTATAAATAGGATGGTGACCTTTCCCATTTGTTACAAATTGTCAAGGATAAGCTGAATAAATTTACCGAGGTAACTTCTTATGGTGCTTCATACCTGTGTTTGAAGAAACTGAGAAATTGTTCAAGTTTTATAGAGAGATCCTTCGACTGATATTGTCATAGTGTGCATAACTACTTTGTTATTCTGGTCTCCTATAAGTACTGATCTTGTTATTATTTTTGTTTAATACATAGTATAATTAAGTATTTTATATGTTTGTTTTCATATAATTTATTTATATACTTTTGGTTTGATAATGTAGCAAGTATTAAATAGATAAGAGTTGGATGCAAAGTCAAGATTAAGTCAAGAGTACCGTGATGGAGTGAAAAATTTTCTTAATTTTGCATTTGAGAATACAAGTGAAGATAATATGATATTATGCTCATGTTTAAAATGTGCTAATATCGATTGGCAAATACTTAAAGTTATTTTGGAACATTTAATTTGTACTGGATTTGTCTCAAAATATGTTAATTAGCACTTTCATTGAGAGTCTACCATCAAGGTCTTCAACTAAAGTCCTTTTAACTTCAAGGGCTCTCCAACACCAACATGATCTTATTAGACCAAATGACATTGAAAGCATGTTATGAGATGCTTTTAACATTTATAACCAATATTTCCATAATTCGTCTCCCCAAAATGATGGATTTAATGAGTCAAATGTTGAAATGAATGAATTTGGTAAACATGGAATAGGTGTAGGTGACTAATAACATAGTGGAGAAGCATCCAAGTTTTATAGGTTGCTTGAAGATATGAATGAAGAACTTTATGAGAGATCTAAGCATTTAAGGTTATCTTTCTGTGTACGTCTTTTTCACTTGAAATGCTTATGTGGATGGATAGGAAACTCTTTGACTTTATTAATGGAGTTTATAAAAGAAATGTTTCTTTTTACAAAAATCCCTGAATCTTGTAAGGATTGAAAAAAGATGATCAAGGATTTGGGTCTTAGATATGAAAAAAATTCATAGTTGTCTCAATGATTGCATATTGTATTGGGGTGATAGAAAAAATCAAGAATCTTGTCATTTGTGTGGTATTTCTTCTTGGGTGGACAAAAATCTTGATGAAATGTTGAATGAGGATGATGATGAGGCCTACGTAAAAAAGAAGCATGTAAAGGTTTTACACTATTTTTCATTAATACCAAGACTTCAACGACTCTTTATGTCTTTCAAAACTGTAGATTCTAGGAGATGGCATCATGACAAACAAACAAATGATGGATCATTAAGGCATCATACAGATTCTTTGGCATGAAAATCATTTTATTCTAGGTTTCTAGACTTTACTTTCGATCCTCAAAATATTATGCTTGGACTAGCATATGATGGATTCAACCCATTTAAAATGATGAGTACTTTTTATAGTACATGGCTAGTTGTATTCATTGCATACAATTTACCACCATGAATTACCATGAAGCAACAATTATTTATCTTACCTATGATAATTCTCAGAGAAAAAGGTCTAGATAATGATATAGACATCTACTTATAACCTTTTATTAAAAAGTTAAAGCAATTATGAGAAGGAGTTAAGACCTATGATGCATTAAAAAAAGAAAACTTCAATATACATGTCGCTTTATTATGGACTTTCAATGATTTTTTTGCTTATATGAATTTATCTGGTTAGAGCACAAAAGATCGTTATGCTTGTCCATGTTGAGCTACGTAGACATTTTTGAAGTAGTTATATAATGGTAAAAAGTTTAGCTATATGGCACATCGTCGATGCTTAGATGATAATCATTTATTTAGATTCTAAAAATATCTCTTTGATGAAACTGAAGAGTTAAGGAGATCACCTTTACAAATTAGTGGGTCTAATATCTTGTCAAAGTTAAAAGATATTAATTTCACTTATGAAAAAATGACTCAATTAAGGAAAAGAGTAAGGGAGATCTTTGAAGGTGTCTGGCCTCCTATTACTCAAGTTGATGATATTGATACTTAAGTTGGTGATCTTGATGTTCAAAGTGATGAGGAGGAAAATGAAGAAGATGACCCTAATGAGTCTGAGTTATTAGAAAAAATAAATATCTTTTTTGAATTACTTTATTGAGAATATAATTTATTACATCATAACCTTGATTTGATGCATATAGAGAAGAATGTTTGCAAAAATTTTATTGAGACAATTCTCAATGTGAATAAAAGATCAAATGATGACTTAAAAAGTCAGCTTGACTTAGTTGATATGGGGATTCATCTTGACCTTCATCTAAAATTACTTTCTAATGGAAAATATCGATTACCTCCTACTTGTTTTGGGATTTCTAATGCTGAAAAAGATGTGTTTTGCAAGGTTTTGAAAAATGTAAAAGTTTCAGATGGCTGTGTCAAATATATCGAGATGTGTAATAACTTTTTTCATTGAAGTCACATGATTATCACATTTTGATGCAAGACTTACTTTCCCCTACTTTATGTTCATCAATGTCAAAGCAAGTCACTTCAGTAGTAATTGAATTGAGTAACATATTTAAAGCTCTATGTGGGAAAGTTCTAATTGTGGAAAAACTTGACAAACTTGAAGATCGAGCCGTGATTACTTTATGCCATTTAGAGAAGATTTTCCCTCAAAACTTCTTCACTATTATGATGCATTTGGTTATCCACATTCCATATGAAATAAAAGTTGGTAGATCGGTTTATTATCGATGAATGTATCCTATCAAAAGGTATTATTTGTTAATAGCTTGATTAGGTTGTTAGTGTTGATCATATCACTCTAGTTAAAAAAAGTATATGACAAATGTTTTATGCCTTAGGTTTTTTGGGAGATTAAAGTCTTATTGTCGTAACAAACGCTATCCAAAATGTTCTATTACTGAAAGATATTTAGCAAAAGAGTGTATGACTTTTTGTTTTCATTATTTGAAAGATGTTAAAATGAGATTTAATAGACCATCAATAAATATTGGTATGCAGCATACTAACTTTGCCTATAGCTATCTTTTTGAAAGTTTTGGACAACCAATAGGCAAAGCTGAAATGGTGGAGTTAGATAATAAATCTTAGGCACAAGCACATTGATATGTTTTATTCATCATAACTTAATTAAATTGTTTCGCACGTAAATTTTCTTATAAGAAAATAACTCATTTCATTAAGCATAATTTATTGTATTTATCTTATTGTTAATACTTTATCATGATGCTTTGTAGTGAGTATAAAAATAATTTGAGAGCTTGTGCAAATTAACGACGATCAAACCCTCGAGAGCTTGATAAGTTGTTCACAAAAAACTTTCATGAATGGTTAAGAGAAACTGTAAGTAATGCCATACTTCCCATTATGAGAAATCTACATAGAATGCTTAAGGTATAAATAAAATTAATAATATATATATTTATTCCACCTTTATAGGTTTGGAGTGAAAAGCTTGTTAGTGAAGAGGTATAAGCATCTTTCACAAGGTCCAAATAGGATTGTGAAACAATACAAAGGTTTCATTATCAATGGATTTAGATTTCACACTAAATCCCATTAAAGATTTAAAAGTACACAAAATTCAAGAGTTGTTACTTCATTAACTACTAGCTATGCTAGTGCTAGGGATACAAACCCTTTAGAGGGAAATATTGACTATTATGGCAAGTGAAAATTTGTCTTATTTCGGTGTGATTAGGCTGATGTGAATGGTGTAAAGGGTATTAAGAAATATCAATTTGGATTTACAATTGTGAATTTTTCTCGATTAATTCACATCGAACAACAATTCATCAATGAACCTTATGTTTTTTCCTCTCAAGTCAAATAAGTTTTTCATTCCAAAGACCCCAAAGAATTGGGTTAGTTTGTTGTTCTTCAAAACACACCTAGAAACTTATTTGATATGGAGTCAGATACCAGAGATAGTGTTGAACATGGAACTGAATATTATCCTTTTACTGAACAAAACTTAGATGAATATATCTCCAATACCTTTACTCAATGGGTCTGCAAATATGTTAATGAAGACATTTATGAACCATGATGGATCATCCATATTTTGTAATTCGAGTGTTTAAAACATAATGTAATAAATACTTGTGTGTAATTTATTATCGCATTTACTTTTGTATATTTATTGTATTGTAAATCATACATTATCTTTTAATTTAATTAAATTGATATGTTCTTTATATATCGTCAGCTATGATTTTTTAACTTCTCAATGTCTTTATATATATTCTTTACATATGTTTTTTATATATTTGCTTTTATGATGCAGTTAAGCTATAATATAGAGGAGTAGATTGAAAGGAATACATATCAAAGATATTAGTTTAGAACCGTTTGCGGCACCTATTGATCTTGTCTATGGACTAAATCCTTTTAAAGGGGAATATACATACTATCGGTCTAACTCAATCACTTCTAACCCTTCAACTGATATTGGATCTGGCAATATAGGAGGTTCAAGTTTAGATAGTATCTCATCAATTGATTTTATTTTTAATTTGAATGCAGGCATCATAAACTCCATATTTATATTTCGATTATAATGATTAAAGTATTGGTAATTTACAAATTGATTTTTTATTTTTTGCAGTTGATAACAATGGTTAACGGAGAACCAAAGGCAGACAACTTTGAAGGAATTGTTTGCACTACCTCTGAATGAGCGAATTGTAGTGTCTACAAACTCTGATAGGCAACAAATTAGTAAAGAGTCTTAACTGTTAGCTAGATTTCTAGGCATGATTGCTCGTACTGAAATGAAATTGCCTATTCATTATGAAACATGACATAAAGTTCCAACAGAAGTTAAGGTCGATGCTTTAAACTTCATTGAGGTATTAGTATAATTAATTATATATAAAAAAATTAATTATTTTAAATTTGGTTTATTAATAAAAACTTTTCTTTTTGCATTATTACAATCAAGATTTGTACTTGAAATACCAACTTTATTTGTGCTTAAGTCATTGGGAAAGAAATGGAAAGACTATAAGCATAATTTGAAGAAAAATTATTTCGATCGAAATACTACTGTAGAGGCTATAATGACAAATCTATCCCGTAAACAATTAGTTAGATTTTGATTCTAAGAAAAGGAGAGGTACTAATTTATAACTTTTAATATTAGTTTTAATAATAAAAGTGTTTTATGATTGAAGTTGGTAATATTTGTATTTCTACCATATATACAATTATTTTTTATGATAGGAAAGAGAATAGATTAGGATTGGTAGCAAAAGCAATAAAAATATAGCCACACAAGTGGATCAAAAAGTTTTGCAAGAAAGCAAAAAGAAATAGTAAGTTTATGATATTAAACTTATCCGAATGAATGAACTTGGTTTCCATTGTTGATATATGTGTCGTAATTTGCAATTTATGTCTGTTTACAACTTTTTGTGCCGTTAAAAGGTAAAAATACAAATTAACAATTATTGTTATATTTTAATAGTTTTGATAGTTTTAATACATGATATTTAACTTATCCAAATTATTGAACTTAGTTTCCATGGTTGATATGTATGAAAAAGTTATTGTTTATGTCTATTTAGGACTTTTTATGCCGTTAATAGGTAAAAATACAAATTTGTTGTTATTGTTCTATTTTATTAGTTTGCATAGCTTCAATACATGATATTAAACTTGTCAGAATAATTGAACTTGGTATCTATAGTTGATATGTGTGAAAAAACAAACGTTTACATTTGTTTAAGACTTTTTATGCTGTTAAAAGAAAAAATGCAAATTTGATATTATTGTTCTCTTTTAACAGTTTGGATAGCTTCAATACATGGAATATTAAACTTATTCCAAATGATTGAAACTTGGTTCTACAGTTGTATGTGTGGAAAAAGTTATCGTTTAGTCTATTTAGGAACTATTTTTGGCCATTTAAAGGCAAAATACAAATTTGTTGTTATTATTCATTTTTAATAGTTTGGATGGCTTCAATACATATATTAAACTTTTCAAATGATTGAACTTGCTTTCTGCATTTGATATATGTGAAAAAGTTGCCTCTTTACCTCTGTTTAGGATTTTTCATGCCGTTAAAAGGTAAAAATATAATTTTGCTGTTATTATTCTATTTTAACAATTTGGATAACTTCAAAACATGATATTAAATTTTTTCAAATGATTAAACTTGGTTTTCATAGTTGATATATGTGAAAAAGTTGTTGTTTACCTCTATTTAGGGCTTTTTTTACCATTAAAAGGCAAAAATACAAAGTTGTTGTTATTATTCTGTTTTAACAATTTGGATGGCTTTAATACATGATATTAAACTTGTCCAAATGATTGAATTTGGTTTCCATGATTGATATGTGTGAAAGGCCAAAATGTTTTTTATTATTTACGTTTGTTTAAGACTTTTATGTTGTTAAAGGGAAAATATAATTTTACAGTTATATTTCTATTTTAACAATTTAGATAGATTAAATACATGATATTAAACTTATTCAAACTTTTAAACTTGATTGACAGGCTTGATATGCATGAATAAGTTACGATTGATATGTATTTAATAATAACATATGTTTTTATATAAGAAATTGAAATGGGTGAAAAAATTGAACATGTGAAACTTTTTCGATCAACCCACACAAAAAAAGATGGATTTTGCCTAAATGTCTAAACACAAGAAATTGTGGTAATTTGTTACATTTGTTTTATATATAAAGTAAATGTTTATTATTTTAAATGTATTATGAATTAATCATTAAACATGATAGTTTTATTTGATTAATTTACATGAGAAAGCAAAAGAAAAAATAGCTATTGAGATTGAAGTAGCATCTGATAGTTCTGTCAACATGCAAGAATTGAAAAATTAGATTTTCACAAAAGTTGTTGGTAAAGAAAAACATGAATGGGTCACCATCTAGCTACTATGAACGTAGCTCTCACCAATTTACATTCTCAATAAGTCAGTCTTCATGAGACATTTTCATATTGAGAAAGGAGTTACAAATTATGCAACAACATTTTCAGCAAATAAAAGCAGAAAGAGAACATGAGCGTGCTAAAATTAAATAAGAATGTACTAGAATGGACCAAGAGCATGCAAAATTTCAGCAATTGCATGATCGATTTGATTCTCTTATGAATCTTGTGCAACAACAATTTCCAAGAAGTAATCTAAGTAATCCACTAACTCAGATATTATATTTAGTAACTATTTATATTTTTTAATATAAAATAGCTTATTCTTAAGTGTTAAAACTTGTATGATATTATTCAATAGGTTCTTGAGCATACTAGTAACCAAGGTGAAAAAATCCTTTATCAAATGACAGTATTTCAAATTTATACAGTCATCAATTTCATACATTTTAAATTTTTTTGTGAATGTACTAAAATAATTTGAATGTTATTATACTAATTATTAAAGTTTGTGTTACATTCATATTTGAACAAATTATGTATTTATTAAATTCAGTTTTTGAATTTAAGTTTGTTTTTATTTATTTTAATATTTTTATTTAATGATAATAATAAATATTAAAGAAATTTTAAAACACAGTAAATTTTTTAATTTCGTGATGTTTGTGTTCAAAAAGGCCATTAAATTCTAAATTTAGTGACGTTTGTAGCATAAAAGCCACTAAATTTAATGGCATTTTCGTAGAAAAATGTCGCTAAATTAGGGACGTTTTTCTAATACAAATGCTGCTAATTTAGCAGCGATTGTCTTAACAAATACTGTTAAATAGAGTGAAATTTTATGATACAAATAACACTAAATTAGAGGTATTTTTCTGATATAAATGCCACTAAATTAATGGCGTTTTTTTTACACAAACGTCACTAAACTAGCAGCATTTCTTATAAAATGTCACTATTTTTTCTGACGCATGTATAACTGATGCTCTTAATAGCATTTTTGGCAAACACCGTAAATCTTTTAGTGGCATTTATAAACGCAGCTAAACGTTAAAAAAAAACATCACTAAAGACCTAAACCCCTATAGTGAATGTATAGTTCAAACATATAAAAATGGTTACCTAGCTACAGGAATTAAAAGTGGATATCAGTAGTGTAGAAGGATGATGACTATAAAATTTATAGATTTTTTTAGGCTATATTTGTTTCAAATTTTGAAAATTTTTATGAAATTTGTGTCTTAATATATTAAAATTTTGATTCTCAGATTTATATGAAGAAATTAGTAAACATAGACGTAAATGGTAAAATCAATGCAAATGTGGTAAAAATGAAGCTACGCATGAACCATACACTCATGCAAAGTTGGTAGATAACATTTGACCAAGGCACAAGAAATCCATACGCAAGCCCATTCTACTATGCATACAAGAAGCTTAATCCATGCAAAAGGTGACAACTTTGGTAGCCCATGTAGCCGAACCAACAAGCCTAATAATACTAGATGACATGTTCAGCCAAAAGAGGAAAATTAGTACATGAGGACTCTTTCAATTTTCAAAAGTTTTAAACCAAGTGAAACAAATTAAGAGATCATGCATTTCAAATTAAAACCAGCCCATTCTCCCATAATCTTCACTTGAATTTTGATTGACTTGGCTAGGACACCTAACTATAGACAGCATAAATCAACTAATCAAAAGAGGATATTCAGTTATACAAGATCCACATCATCCAAGAAGCATCCATTCAGCTAAGCCTCGTTCAAATCCAAAAAGATTGCATTTTTTAATTTAAAAGAGTTTGAGCCATAATGGAAGTTTTCAAATTAATCCCCCTTAGACCGACCTTTATACTATAAATTGGCTATGCTATTCACTTGTAAATCATCTCTTGATCCTTTTTTTGTTGTTGAAACTGAAGCCTTTCATGGCTGATCTAGGTATTTTGGCTAGTTATTTAAAAAAAACTGATTAGAAAAGTGGAAAAAGGAAGAGAAAAGGAATTGTTTGGTATTTTAGGGATTTTTCCAGCATCAATGACTGGCAATTGATGACGAAAGGCGACAATCGACAAGGCAATGATGGTGGTTGGTCTATCAGATTCTAGGTTCACGTTTGAAAAAGGAAGGCTATTTGTTTTTTTAGAGAGTTGAAATTTTTTTAGAAATAGAATAGGAAATGATTTTTAAAAAAAGTTTTACTTTTGTAAAATAAGAGAGCTAACCTGCGCGTAGACCTAAATCTAACTTGAAATCTTTGTGCCCAGCCTGTACCCAACTTTTATTGATCTTTCCTGAACAAGTTCAATCAAATTGTCAACAGAATCACTCTAAACAAAACCATTCCAAACCACTAGCTAACTGGATGGAACCACTAGTGAACCACTCTGAATAGCCAATGAACCACTCTGAACCATCAATGAACTGCTTTGAACTGTTGACTAACATTGACCAACCTTTTTTGGGTAAATTTTTTTTATATTTTTGTTAAGTTATTTATTTGTTTATCTATGCATATTTAAATTTTAAATTTTAAAATTTTAAAATAAATATATATTTTTAAAAATGTTAAAAAAAATTGTTTAAATGAAATCCTTTGATGATAGAATATCAAGGAAATTCGAGTAATAATTCTTTAAAAATCTTTAGATGATAATATTTTTTAAAATGTTACGTACATATTGAAGTATTTAAGAAGATATTCAATACAAAAAAGTTTTCATTTAATTATTTTTTTAATTAATTCATAAAAGAAAATAGTTCTTTTATGAATAAAGTTACATATAGCAATGCATGAGTATTATTTGTATTAATTAATTTGAAAAAAACAAATAGGTGTTTTTGAGGGTGATATTCTAAGAAAATTTAAGTAGTGATTCCTTAAAAATCTTTAGGTAAGAAAAATTCCTTTAATAATAGTAATGTACTAAAACATTTTAAGAATTTTTTAATAATAATGTTCTAATTTATTTTTCCCAAATAAAATGACATTGATAGTTCTTTAGAAAAAGAAAAAAAGAAAAAAAATTTGTGAAAAATGTGGATGAAATAAAATTATCACAATAAAAGGTAGTTAAGGAAATTATTTTTAAATATCAAAATTAAAACATTTTTATTAAAATTAAAGGATGACACATAATTAATTCATATAAACACCTAAATTTATTTGAACATGTTCTAGTCAATCTTGATGCATTAAAAGTCAAAACCTAAGTCTTAACCAAGTTTTTTGAATTTTTCAAATATTTCAAGATTTTTGAATAAATTAATTTTTAGGATGATGTAAAAAAAATAGCAAAAATTTAATAAAAAAGTCAATGGTTGATCTAAAGTTATCTTAGCCAAATTTATTCTAAATTAGTCGATTTTGCTCAAAACTGATCAAATTTGGGGCATTTTGGTAGAATCAAACCAAGGAATTGAGTTCCTAAAAACTTTAAAACCAATTTGGAGTTTTGAGCAAAAATAGCCAAAATGACCAAAATATCTGTAATGAGGCATCAAGGCAAAGTTGGCCAAGATCGATCAAGATTACTTGAAATCAGATAAGTTTTATCAAAGCATAATGTTTAGAAAAAAAAAAGCTTCAAAAAATAAAATTTTGAATAGAAATGACCAAAATACCTTTTAATCAAATTTGATCAAATCTGATCAAATCTAGGTCAACCATTAGAATTTATGATTGACTACTATTATAGAAATTCAATAGGAATAAATTTATGATTTAGACTCTTAAAAGTCCTTATTGCACCTCAAAATGGATGAAATTACAAAAATGCATTTTGGAAGCTAACCCTAAATTTTATGTCTTGTAATCCAATTCCTAGACCTATATATTATGACAATTGATACTTTTTTTTAAATTAGTGTTATGAAAGTATTAACTCTTATAGGTGTTATGAAAGTACTAACTCTTATTTACACATAGCTATACTATCAAATTCAAATTGTTTTCACAAATCAAATATTATTTTTAATAAATTTTAATTAATTTTAAAATTTTATAAAAATATAAATTTTTTAAATGATTAATCACACTTAACAAAAAATTTTGATAACGACTTATGCCTTAAAAACTTGTCAAACGATCCTAAAATTATTATGACACTATTTATAATATATATTATCTTATTATATTTATAATCTTATACATCAAATACATTTTTAATTTCAAAATTTCTTTATCATCAACATCGGTTGAAAGTTACTCGATCTCTCTCTTAATAGGTTGAACGGAAAGTTCCCCATCTGGTTGCTTGAAAAAAAAAAATTCTAACTATTCTTATGGTACTTTTTTTCTGCCTCTATGTTGTACGAGGAATATTACTATGTTTGTGGTTATTATGTTTGTGGTTAGATGACTAAAAAAACCATTTTGGCATGCAGTTTCTGAAGATATAGGAAAGATATTACTAAATTTAAATATATTGGACAAAGTTCAAGAACTCTATGCAGTTTAAAAAAAAAAATGAGTATGGTATCTACTGGTAGAATGCAATTTTTGTAGATAATGTATTTGTTTTTTAGGCTCTGTTGATACAATTTTGTGAAGCAAATGAGTTATAGATAACAATTACTCCAGTGGAAGCCAAACGTATGTAAAATTAGACGTGCTTGAGACTCCCAACTACTATGAGGAAGTTCCAATCTGAATTCTCATACATGATCGCACATTTTTTAAAAATTATATTTATAATTAAATATTATATTTGATTAAATAATTAATTATTATATTAATAAATTACAATTATTAATTAATTAATTAATAAATTATAATATATTTAAATAATTAAATAATTTAAAATGGGTTTAGTATATAATATATAATATAATAAAATTATATTATATTATATTATAAATAAAATTATATTATATAATATTATTCTATTTTATATTTTTTTAATTAAAATAGAATAACTCATTAATGATCAAAATTATTTTTTAAAAATTATTAATTTAAATTATTAATATAATTTTTAAAAATACAATAAAATATTTAAATTTAATCTCATAAAATAAAAATAATTTTTATTTTTTAAAAATTAAATTATCTTATATAAAAAATAATTGATTTTTTATAATATTTTTTTAAATATAAAATAAATATAATATAAAATAATTATCATTTTATTTTATTTATCATTTTATATAATAAACATTACCTTAAAAGTTTAATTATAGCACAACCCACACGCAATCGCACATTTAAGTCAAGGTCCATATCAAATCTCCAAGTCAAGTCAAGTCAAGTCATCTTCATCCTATCAACCGACAATCAAGTTCCAGATTGAACAAGTCTTCCATCAATTTTACAGTTTTTACTTTCCAACTTTAATAAGGTTTTAGGTAATTGGTTTTAATAGGAAATTTGATGAATTAATTATCTGTAAAATGTTTAGGATATTAAGGTAAAATTTGCCACTATTATGACTCAATATTAATTGTGGTATTATATTTTAATTTTATTATATTTTATTATTAAATTTTTAATCTAATTAATTTTTGGACAAACAATTAATTGAATATTGAAATTTTTCACAAAATATTTTTGGATATAAATGAAAAATTTTTGTAATTATATTTTTATTTTTAATTAATTTTAGATAAAATATAACAAAATTAAAATATTTTATGAAATAATCTATTAATACAATTTTATCAATTTCGTTACTTAATAGAAAACTCGATAAAATTAAAAATATAATAAAAAAACTCAACTTTCTAAGTCAATCACTTTGAAATTATCTTGAAAATGAAAAGCATCCGTTCCCTTGAAAATGGGGCGAATTGGTAATCACGCAAAAGACTGGTTATACAAGATCCCCCAATGATTAAGCAGGTCGGTTTGAATTTATTGCATGTGTTGACTGCAAAAGTCCTATTCGCTAGTCTCGTTTATGGCAGTTCCTGATTTGATGAGTGGCATGAGATTATATTCCAACCAAGTTTAGACTTGGGATTAACGTCATTTATGTTTATTCAAGCTCGGTTCCATCTCATAATTTAGACCTTAAATTTTATCTAAGTTTATCTAATTTGTAAATCTATACCTTTTGTCGTACTTTTTCTAAAAAAATAAAAAAAATAAAAACATAATATTTTTTTATTTAATCTTTAGTACTTTTGCTTCTTTCTTTTATTAAGTTTTAAAATATTAATAACTTAAAATAGTTTTTAACGTTTACATTACAACATTATATACCTTACTTATCCTTTATATGTATAAATTGCATAATATGTATAACTATAAAAATAATATTTATTACATAATTAAAAAATAAGTTGAACCATATTAGTGCCTTGAATATCAGATTCAAGGCTCGATTCATTTTTTTAAATCAGATCTTATTTTTATTATAAATTTGTTTTTTTTTAGCTTAATATTTTTGTCAAAATCCTTTCAAATATAGTAAGCTTTGATTTTGGATGAATAATTTAACTCTTGAATAATTGTTATATCATTATATTTGCTTTTATTTGATTTTTATGGAATTAGTAAAATAGACTTTAATTTTTTTTATATTGACATTTTAAAACATTTTATAAATTTGAAACATTTTATAAATTTGATGTATTATGATTTTTAGTATAAAAAAGAAATGAAAATATGAAAAATAATTTTGAACTATAAAAATAAAAGAATTAAGTGTGAAAAAAGGACTAATTTTTAAAATATCCACAAAAAAATGAAAAAAAAAGGAGTTGAACGACAAATTAAACTTGTTTAAGGATCAAATTACCGTCTAAATCTAAAAATTTATTTAAATTTTGAGAAGATTAGATAAAAAATTAAAACATGTTAAAATAGTTCGGATATAATTTTTAGACTCGTTTAAATTTCAAATTAAACCTTAGATAAAAATTTTAAAATCCGAGTTTAGCCTGAACCAACCCTATTTCACATATATATATATATATATAAATTTTTTATTTGTATATATGTGAATTACATATAAATTAATTCACATATATAAAAATTAAAATAAAAATTGTATATATTTTTTGTTAAACTTAATTTTTATTTTTAATTTATATATATATATATGTGAATTGAATATTATATCATTAAACTTAATTTAATCATTTTTTAAAATTTTTTATTATATAAATTAAATTTAATAGATAAGTTTAAAATTTATTTTTTAATTAAGATTAAATTTAAAAGAATTTTGAGATTATAAAATTTGAATAAAATCAAATTTAAATAAATATATAAATTATTAATATTAGATATGAATTCATTCTAAATTCAATTTGATCCGATCACGAACACTTTAAAATGTCAATGTACTTACGATTAACAATTAGGACTAAGTCAAAAAGTCTCGTGGAAATATTTTCCAGTTGCATACAATTGAATCATGTATTGAAAAATATGTCCGTGTAGGATCAATCTCTTGTAACAAATTTCAAAATATCAATTTTTAGGTCCCATTTGCATCCCGGTATGCTGCAATTGGCTAACCTTTTTGTCCAATCACACCATGCCAACATGTTCAGCAAGTGTGGTACAACGGAGTAGTTGTTTGACAATTGCAGTACTTCCATGGCAGTGTTCCGGCCTCATAGTTAACTAAACTTAAGGATATAGTAATCTGTATTATCATATAATGACAATATATAAAAATAAAATAATTTAAAATTTTAATAAAATTATATATAAATTTAATAAATATATATTTATAATTTTATATCGATATAAATTATTATTTATAATTTTTATATAAAATATAATATAAATACATAAATTATTAATATTTTATACGATATACATATATGAATTATTATTAATTTTAGAATAAGAGAGGACATTGCACAGGACTATGATCATATATTCCTTTTTTTAAGTTTTTAGGGCATTCTTCAACATAATTTTTTTTTATTATTTTAAAATTTTTCCTTAAAAATTTAAATTTAAATTAGTTTATTTTATTATATATTTTATATTTCATATTATTTTTAATTATTATAAATATTATTTATTTAAATTTTAAATAAATTTTAGCTTTTTATTTATTTATTTTACTGCACTTTATCTTATTCCGCGGTTCTTTTTATCAAATACATATTTTATTATTAGTTTTAATGTTATCAATCTAACATCTAAAATTGTTCTTAAATTCATCTCGGTCAGTCTCATTGCGAAATCAAACAGAGCCCTAGTAAAAGAGGCTCAGCCACTATTATTCCTGTTTGTTGAGCAACTCCATAATTTCGTGTGATTCGTTGATTACACGATGATGCCTAATCATAATTAATTTGTTTGTAGTATATGAAGAGACTTTGATTCTTTTTATCTATTAATTGGTTTTGGATTGAACTTTCACTTTTTAACATGGAATTTGAGCGTTTATAGACAAATTTTGAAGTCTTGCCCCCCCAATTGGGAGAATAGGAAACTTGAAGTCTTTATATAAAAAAAAGAAGTTAACTCACACATGCGGAAACTTAATCTTATAATCTCCTTTTTGCCATTAAAATAAAGTCTTACTAGCTTTCATCTTTTTTTTTTCCTCCACCTAAACGTTTAAATACAACGTTTGCTAAAACAAAATTACTTTTAAAAACAATACTATTACTTAAAGGTGTACGTGAAAAAAAACAAAAAATAAAAAATTTTGCAAAAGAAGTAACAAGAAATAAGTGTGTTATATATAAATATATTAAGAATCTACTTATATTAATGTAATTTTTATAATAATTTTTTTAAAATTTTGAATCAGAATTATTAAATTTAAAAATATTTTTTGATTTAAATGTTTTATAAATTTAATTTTAATTTAAAAAAAATATATAAAAATTACATTAATATAAGTAGATCTATATAAAGAGAGAGAGAGACACACACACGTACACGCGCGCATGAGGGACTTAGCCATTTTTCTTTGCTTGTTTTGACCTCACCTGGCCAAGGTAGACTTCCAGGGACGGTCTGTAAGCCAATCCAGAGGGGCCAAATATCCCTCCTGAATATCACCATATATATATATATATATATATATATATGTATGTATCATAAAAGCAAGTATGAGCTATAAACTCTCAGTAGATTTCCCAATGAAATACAAAATGAGTCCCAAGATGAAGTTGGTCCTACTGGGTTTGATCATTCTGTTACAATTCCAAGGCCTGAAAAGTTGTTTGGAAGAGGAGAGGATGGGTCTGTTGCAATTCAAGTCATTCATTGAATCCGATGGGTATGATGCTGATAATCTTTTCCCTTCATGGGTTAATGACCCAAAGAGCGATTGCTGTGGTTGGGAGAGAGTCACCTGCAACTCTACTACCGCTCGTGTCATCCAACTTTCCCTCAACAATACAGGGCCATATTATTTTGGGCATTTAAACTTTGCTTTATTTCAGCCTTTTGCAGAGCTCACAACTCTCGATTTGTCCTCCAATGCCATAGTTGGTTGGATAGGGAACCAAGGTACTTACGTATTTATTTATATCTTAGAATCTTATCTTCCTCATAACTTTTCCCGTAAAATATTGTTAGAATCTTATCTGCCTCATAATTTTTCCCGTAAAATATTGTGGGAAATATTAGCTATAAATTTTTAAACTCCCTTTTTTTTTGTCTAATATTTGATCAATTTATTATTTTATTATCATGATTTACAATCTATAAACTATAAATTTCTAAATTCTCTTTGTTGTTATCTTTTTCTTTTGGTATAATAGTTGATGAACCCATTATTGTATTATCATAATTTGCAGTGACATAAATAATACATTTTACAATTGTCACAATAATGAATCTTTTGCATAAAAAAAAACTTATGAAATTATTAAATAAATCATTGATCCAAAAAAATTACTGTAAATATCACCTCAGTGTTATTATATATTAGTTAATATCTTTTAAAAGTTATCTACACTCATACTTTATGTCTATTTAATTTTTAGGGTTGGATGAAAGGATAGTTATTGAACCTATTTATGGTCAAGTCAGATCAAACATAATTAATCATTCAAAAGTTTTACTCACGATCTGATTTTATTTTTTAAGTTCAAAAGATTTAAATTTTTTAAAAATAAATATTTGATATTAAAAAATATAAAAATATGTTAATATTATTATATTTAAATATACAATCCATTAATTATTTATTTCTTAAATCTCATGTTAACTTGTGCCTATAAGGTTCTTTTTTCCTCTCCCATTTATCAGCAAGTTTTTTTTTTTTTTGAAAGAAAAGCTAATGTGTCTTACTGTTTAACAATTTACTACTTCCAGAAAATAAATATTCATGATTACCTGTATTTAGTACCGTCATGTAATTTGTCGACAATTCAACTGCACCCTCTCTCTCTCTCTCTCTCTCTCTCTCTCTCTGTGTGTGTGTGTGTGTGTTGATTAACATGAATTTTCTTTTCTCTTGATATTTTACAATATTGAATTACTGGTAGGGTCAGAAAGCTCCTTACGACTTAAACAGTTGGAGATTTTGGATCTTTCTGGGAACAATCTCAACAAGAGCAGCCTAAAACAATTGAGTTCACTTAAATCCCTTAAGAGTCTGAATCTCAGTGCCAATAACATGGGAGGATTTTCATATAACTGGCGAGGACAATTTTATCCTATTCTTGCAGACCAACGAGAAACGATTCCCGTCCAAGGCATGCTTACTTACTTTTTCATGCTTATTTTCCTTTTTTTTTTTTAAATTTAAAAGTAAGTTTGATGTTTTCTAAAACCTAACATTAATGAAAAAATTGTTAAATTTTTTTATTGATAGTTAATTTAAAATCAATTAACAATAATTAAAATACTATTTATTATATTTATGTACTCAAAACACTTTTAAAAAACGTTTGATTTAGAGAATTTAAGATTTTATTTTGAAATATTATTGTTGGGTATTTAAATTTTTACATTTGGTTGGAAGTATTAAATTTTTGAAAATAATTTTTAATTTTCAATTGTATCTAAAGTTTTGGAATCAAAAATTTATTTTTTTTATGTGATTTATATAAGATTTCGAGCAAAATATCCCATATTTAACCTAAATAAATTTTTTTATTTAATCGCATTAAAAATCAACGTATGGTAATAAATTTAATTTTTTTACAAATGTTGTATTGAAAACAAATATTATGCATTTATTGGAAGTTTTAACGCAATATTTAATTTTTTTAATTGAGTATTATTTTTTTATTTTTTCATTCTAATACTATATTTGTAGGCTTTAAAATACAATAATTGTGATTATTTATTGTTTTTTTTCATAAATGTAATATTTGACAATTCATTTATTTTTTTTAACTCAAATACTGTGTTTGTATGATTTAAAATGCAGTAATTATGATTATTTATTGTATTTTTTGAATAAAAACACAATATTTGATTATTTATTTTTTTTCTCATCTCGATTTACTTGTCTTTGAATAGTAAGTAAAGATGACTATTTGTTTGATCATTAAGTGAATATGACTATTCAAAGATATTTACTTGTCTTTGAATATTAAGTGAAGATGACTATTTTCTACTCAAAGACATTTACGCAATATTTTACTGTTTTCTATTAAAAGATGATTATTTGTTTGACTATTACGTTTGTTTGACTATTTACACAGTATTTGGTTTTTCCTCATCTCCACTTATTATTTGCGTTTGTATTTGTTTTTTTCTGTTCAAAGATGACTATTCACTTGTTTACTATAGAAACGCAGAATTTGGGTTTTTTTTTTCCCCAATAAAAATAAATATTTTGAAGCAGTAATGAAGTAATTTTAGATTATTTACTGTTTTTCTTAAAAGATAAATGCAATAATTGATTATTATAATATTTTAAAAATATTTACAAAACTTAATTATTATGTTTTTTAAAAATACATACAATAATTGATTATTATAATTTATTTAAAATAATCAAAGTTTTTTAAAAAATTAAATATAATAATAATTTATTATAAATTTTTAAAAATAATTAATTACTGTAATTTTAAAAGTTAAACACAATAATTATTCATTATAATATTTTAAAAACAAATGTATAATCAATTACTGTTGCGCTTGAAGCAATAATCACAACAACACAGAAGCAATAGACAACAATCAATAATCAAATACGCAGGAAAAATAAAGCACACCAAGATTTACGTGGAAAACCCTCCAGTGTAGAGGGAAAAACCACGGGCCACCAGAAAAATCTTCACTATCAAATAATAGTTATACAAAGTTCTTCTCTAGCTAAAACTAGAGCTAATCAACAACTAGAGAAACAATTAGAGAAATCTCACCAAATAAGTGACTCAACAAATACACCCTGGATTTGTTCCTAGAGAGCTTCAAACCCGATCTTCACGGTTCAGAATGTATAACTCTGAATCATAAACCTCCTGATAAGGTTCCAACTCAATCGGACCACGGATCGACTTCCGTTTAACCAACTCTCCCTTCTCTTTTTTCTCTCTCTGCTTTTCCTGGCTTTTCTTCTTTCTCTGCTTGGTTGTCGACACACACCTTAAACAACCCCAACTCTTTTTTATTAAGTAGCTAGGGCTCTGTGTAAAATAAAAGATCAAGGCCCATGGCCTTTACTTGGTCCAAAACCACTTACATGGGACTGGACCCCATTTTCCTAACAATCTCCCCCTCCAGTCCCATTAGAAGGAGATTCATCACCATAGCAATTTCATTTGGAACTTACCTTAGCCAGGGAACTCATTCCGGCCAAGTTACTGCAAAGCTCAAGCTTTTCCCTGAGAAGTATCTTAGTCAACATATCTGCCACATTTTTATCAGTATGGACTTTCTTCAATAGCATCTGCTATTCTTCAATCACTGAACGTAACCAATGATATCTAACATCAATGTGCTTTGTTCTAGCATGGTACATGATATTTTTACTCAAATCTAAAGCACTCTGGCTATCACAAAATACCACATACTCTTTCTGATTCAACCTTAATTAAAAAAAAAACGTTTCATCCAAAGCATTTCTTTACATGCTTCAGTTGCTGCAATATACTCAGCTTTTATAGTTGACAAAGCAACACACTTCTGTAACTTAGACTGCCAAGATACAGCTCCTCCTGCAAAAGTGAACAAATACCCTGAAGTAGATTTCCTACCATCAAGATCGCCTGCCATGTCAGCGTCAGTAAACCCTTCTAGAATTGGTTGTGAAACTCCATAATTCAAACACATTTTTGAGGTACCCCTCAAATATCTAAAAATCCATTTTACTGCTTCTCAGTGAACCTTCCCTGGATTAGAAAGAAATCTGCTCACTACACCAACTGCATGAGCAATGTCAGGCCTTGTACAAACCATAAGATACATTAAAGAACCGACTGCAGAAGAATAAGGAATACTAGACATAGCTAGTTGCTCTTCCTTAGACACTGGACAAGATTTCTTACTTAGATGAAAATGGTTGGCAAGTGAACTGCTAACTGATTTAGCATGTTGCATGTTGAATCTACCAAGCACTCGTTCAACATACTTTTCCTGTGACAACCACAGCTTTCCAGCTCTCCTATCTCGGATAATATCCATACCAAGAATCTGTTTTGCTGGACCTAAATCCTTCATATCAAAGGACTTAGACAATTGTTCTTTCAACCTGCAAACCATACTAGCATCTTGTCCTACAATCAACATATCATCAACATATAATAATAGGATAATGAAGTTACCATTAGGGAATTGTTTAATATACACATAAGAATCCGCTGCTGTTCACTCACCATAAAAGAATCAAACTTCTTGTACCACTGTCGCAGAGCTTGTTTCAAGCCATACAAGCTTTTCTTCAATTTGCAAACTAAGTACTCTTTCCCTTTCACTTCAAAACCCTCAGGCTGATTCATATAAATGTCCTCCTGCAAATCACCATGCAAAAATGCAGTTTTAACATCAAGTTGCTCAAGCTCAAGATTCAAACTAGCTGCCAATCCCAGTACCACTCGAATAGAACTCATTTTTACAACTGGAGTAAAAATCTCATCAAAATCGATGCCTGGTTTCTGAGAAAAACCTTTTACTACCAATCGAGCTTTGTACCTCACTAGTTTGTCACCATCCTTTTTCAACTTGAACACCCATTTATTCTTTAATGGCCTCTTCCCTGTTGGAAGTTTAACAAGATCATAAGTACCATTCTTTCGCAATGACTCCATCTTTTCTTTCATTGCTTTTAACCAGTGCTCTCTATCCGGAGTAGCCTGCACATCTTGAAAGCTTTCTGGCTCCCCTTCACTGGTAACTAAAATAAAATCTGAACTTGGATACCTGGTAGATGGCCTGCGCTCTCTAGTAAATCTCCTGAGCTGAGACTCTACATCACTTGATGCTGAAGGTAGCTCTCCCTGCTCAACACTCTCAAGTAGAGATGATTGCTCCTTCCTGCTCAAAACTAATAGCATCTGGCTCATCACCAACTATGGCTGGCTCATTCATATCCCCAAGTTCTGTTTCTGGCTCATTTTCACCATCTGTGGCTCTTTCTTGTGAAATCCCTATCGGTGTTGAAACATCACATTCAACAGTAACTCGTGTAGTCTTCTCATTTTTCTCAAGGTCTGCTATGGTTTCTTTTTCATGAAAGACCACATCTCTGCTTCTGACTGTCTTTCTCTTTACTGGATCCCATACCCTGTAGCCAAATTCCTCATCACCATATCCTACAAACACACACTGTGTAGCTTTACTATCAAGCTTTGACCTCTGCTCTTTTGGTACATGCATGAATGCTTTACACCCAAAAACTTTCAAGTGAGAGTATGAAGCATCTTTCCCTGTCCACACTCTTTCTGGAATGTCAAAGCCCAAAGGAACTGATGGTGACCTGTTAAGTAAATAACAAGCTGTGTTGACTGCTTCACCCCAGAATGGCTTTGGTAATTTTGTCATCCTCAACATACATCTGACTTTTTTCACAATGGTGCGATTCATTCTTTCAGCTATACCATTATGCTGCGGTGTTCCAGGTTCTGTCATCTCATGCCTGATCCCATGCTTTGAGCAATACTCTTCAAAGCCTTTAGATGTGTATTCCCCACCATTATCAGTTCGAATACACTTCAAGGGTAACCCTGTCATCCTTTCAACCATAGCATGAAATTTTTGAAAATACTGCAGTACCTGACTTTTGTATTTCAACATATACACCCAAGTCTTACGTGAAGCATCATCAATAAAAGTAACAAAATATCTGCTACCACCTAATGACTCAACCTCAATGGGACCACATACGTCAGAATAAATTAATTCCAATCTATTTTCTTTTCTCTGAGAACTTTTACGAAAAGAAACTCTATGATGCTTACCAAACAAACAATAATCACATGAATCGAGAGACATACCTTTGGTCAAGGGAATGAGAGAGTGCCTTGCCAAAACCTATAACCCTTTTTCACTCATGTGTGCCAGCCTCCTGTGCCACAAGTTTGCTGAAGCATCATTTTCAACGGTATTTACCTGGTTACCATTCAATTGCATCCATGTCTTATACATTGTGCAGCATAATTTTCCCCTTGCAACTACCATAGATCCTTTGAGAAGCTTTCACTGTCCATTCTTTTGTCGGCTTTCATATCCCTCCTTATCAAGGACATTAATAGCAAGCAAGTTCATTCTCATATCTGGAATGTGTCTGACATCTCTCAAAGTCAACATGCAGCCTGTACTAGTTTGTACAACAATATCACCAATCCCAACAATCTGCGATACACTTTTGTTTCCCATCTTGGTACAACCAAAGTCTCCTGCTTTGTAAGTTGTAAACAACTCTCTCTTAGGAACACAATGATATGCCGCTCCTGTGTCAACTATCCACTCAATGCCGGGATCACTAACATGATTACAATCACCATGTGTACAAATCAAAGTAACTGAATCACTATCTGAATTCACTGCTGCAACATTGCCATCATCTGAACTCTTACCTTTCTCATCTTTTCGCTCTTGCTTTAAGATTCTACAATTTCGTTTTATATGACCCGCCTTACCACAATGGAAACACTTCACTTTACCTCTAGACTTGGATCTATGTTTAGACTTACCACGGCCTTTTGAGTCCTGACCTCTGTCGATGTTTCTACCCCTGTTCTCTGTGATCAGAGCTTGATTCCCAGGGTCTACATCTTTTCGCCTCGCTTCTTCATTAAGCATACTGTCCTTTACCATCTCCAACGTCACCTTATAATCAGGAGCTGAATTAAGAACAGTCACAACTAGAGTATTCCAGCTGTCTGGCAATGAACCCAAAAGAAATAATGCCTTTATTTCATCATCCATCTTAAGTTCCATAGTAGTCATCCGATTAAATATATCTTGAAAATCACTCAAGTGCTCTGTAACAGATCGTCCATCCCTGTACTGTAAAGTTGCAATCTTCTTAACAAGCATAACTTTATTCATACCTGTTTTTTTCTCATACAATGCTGCCAATTTTTCCCAAACAATGTGAGCATCTGACTCCTGCGCTACATGATGAAACACGCTGATATCAACCCATTTTTTGATTGTAGCCAGCGTCTTTCTACCTAGCTTCTTCCAGCTTTCATCTTTCATATCTGCTGGTTTAGCCGAATCACCCAATACTGGCTCATACAAATCTTTGCAATATAGATGATCCTCCATCATAGGCTTCCAAATTGAATAATTTAATGCTGTCAATTTTATCATAGAACCTGTATCACCCTCCATGATCTCAAACAGAATTTACTTCTATCCTGGGTTGCTTCTGTATCGATGTCTCAAAATAACTCTCGCTCTGATACCACTTGTTACGCCTGAAGCAATAATCACAACAATACAGAAGCAATCGACAACAATCAATAATCAAATGCGCAGGAAAAATAAAGCACACCAAGATTTACGTGGAAAACCCTCCAGTGTAGAGGGAAAAACCACGGGCCACCAGAAAAATCTTCACTATCAAATAATAGTTATACAAAGTTCTTCTCTAGCTAAAACTAGAGCTAATCAACAACTAGAGAAACAATTGGAGAAATCTCACCAAATAAGTGACTCAACAAATACACCATGGATTTTTTCCTAGAGAGCTTCAAACCCGATCTTCACCATTAGAATGTATAACTCTGAATCATAAACCTCCTGACAAGGTTCCAACTCAATCGGACCACGGATCGACTTCCGTTTAACCAACTCTCCCTTCTCTTTTTTCTCTCTCTGCTTTTCCTGGCTTTTCTTCTTTCTCTGCTTGGTTGTCGACACACACCTTAAACAACCCCACCTCTTTTTTATTAAGTAGCTAGGGCTCTGTGTAAAATAAAAGATCAAGGCCCATGACCTTTACTTGGTCTAAAACCACTTACATAAGACTGGACCCCATTTTCCTAACAATTACTACATGAAATTAATTTAATAATTGATGATTAATTCTTTATTTTTATAATTTATCAGTTGAATATTACATTTTTATGATTTGAAACACATTAATTATCATTATTTTTATTTGATAAATTATTGTATTTGCTATGTAATGAAAGACATTACAATAAAAATATATGATTAAGTAATATTAAATCTTCTCTAATCAAATACAAAAATTTAAAATAAGATACCATTAAAAGATACTTTTTTTTTCGAAATCATATTTTCTCTCAAAATTTACGAACTAAATGCTTACTTAATTTAACTGATGTGAATCACCTTTTGAATAAAACACATAAAATTATTTGATACAATTATCTAAAAATATGATATTCTCATTTTAATGCAGAATTATCCGCTTTCGAAAACCTGGAGACGCTGGATTTAAGTTCAAATGGGCTCGTTGGCAGCACACTGACGGCACAAAGTAAGTGTTTGCAACGTACTCCCTCTGGTAACGACCCTTCCTTTTTTTGATTGGGGTTGGAACATTGGAAAAAAACAATTACTAATTTTTACTTCTTAACATCATTTTTTTTCTTAATTCACAAAAAAAAAATCCATTTTTTCTTAAAAATTTTTTTTATTTTAAACAAGTTAGAAGAAAATATGGAATGAAAATTTACAATGTTGTCCATCTTTTTAAATTACAATCTTTATTACTTACTTGAGCTGCTATACTGACTTTGGACCTGTCAGTGTGCAGGCCAAGCCCACTCTGGCCCATTAAATATTACTCTTTTATTAATAATAATAATATGATTGTATTTTAATTTTAATTTTAAAATATTATTTAAAAATATTAAAATGTATAAAATATTTTGATTAGTTTAAAGATTAAATAAAATTGACGGACTTGGGCTAAACTTCGAAGAACAAGTCATGGATTACTCTACTTGCAAAGGGTGAAGATAAATAAATATATATATATATAAATTTATTCCTAATTTTTACAAAGAGGTTAAAGCTTGTAAATGTAGAAGACTAAACTTCAATTTTATCATATTCATCTTTTAATAGAGAGGGGTGAATTATTTGAATTAAATTTCAAGTTCATTCATACCAACCAATAAATTGAAACAATAATATTTTTTCTTTCTACAAATTTTTATATTCTTCCTAACAAGCATACTTGAGGGAGTAAAAAAAAAAAAAAAGTTTTCAATCCTTTCACCTTTCTAATTTTTTTAAATATTTTTTCATCTTTCTATTTTTCTTCTTTCTTCCCAAATAAAATTTAAGGGGTCATTTTTTTTGAGGTTTTAGAATATTACCAGATTTTCAAGGCATTTTATAGTGTAATCAAATACATAAAGGTAATAAATTATTCTGTTAATTGATTTAATCAGCATTTATTAGAAATATTTGATTATTGTGTTTGGTTTGCGATACTATCCATGTTAAGTCCATGATATTGTGAAAATTTTATTAAAGCAACCTTGATAATAATTTATCCTATATTGAACATCTTTTTCTCCAAGATAAACTATTACTAAAATAAATTAAATTTACATTTTGTATGATTTTGACATAATAAAAATGTTAACATTGTTTAAAATAAACATAAAAGGGAGATAACTTTTTACATAATATATACTACTTTTACATAATTTAGTTTATAATCTCAAATACTCACATGTCTTAGAAGCAATACGATTATTGCATTTTACGATAATTTAGATTTCAATAAAGTAAAATCACGACCAATATTATTGAGCTTATAATGTCAAACAGAGAAATATTTTCAGATTAAAGTTAGATTTTTTAAAATATTATCATATATAGATGTGTCTTGTGGATTAGAATGAGGAGTACTCCTGACAAAAATGTGGTTTTATTATGCTTAATTAGATTCTAAAAGTCTGTGTAAGCTTAATAAGCTGAAGTACCTAGACCTGAGCCAGAATTCCATGAACAAGGATAGTATGAGGTTTTTGGGATTACTCTCATCCCTGAAGCACCTTGACCTATCATTCAACGAATTGGAAGGCCCCCTTTCAGATGCAGGTATGTGGATATACCCTTTCTTTCATTTTGTTATATTGATCTCAGTTATGAATAAAATTTTAGTTTTTATAAATAAAACAAAATTTAAGTCCTTGCGATATATAAGCGATGATATCAATTTATAATAATTTTTTTGAATATATAATAAAGTTAAAAATTATAAAAATAAATAAAAAGTTGTGAAACTTTAAAAATATATATAATTACATCAGATATAAATCATTATAATCTAAAAAACAGACCAAAAGTAAAAAATTCATAGACATCGAAAATGATATTATAGTGAATTTCGAAGAAAATCTTCTAATTTAATAATTTTTATACGAATGGAAAGACATCTCAATTAATATCAATGATATTGTAAATAAATTTATTAACTATAATGAACTCAAATTTTAATATAAAAATTAAAGAATTGACTATGACTTATTTTATGAATACTTTAAGGAAGAAAATATTAATGTGTAATTAACTTGTTTGAGAAAAATGAAAAAATTTTAAATTTTGGTCTAATAATGGTATTAAATTATATGAACTTATCAAACTTGGAGTTTTGCTAAACAAATATAGTCATGGATGGAATTTGCCATTTGAGCAAATAAATAGAATATTTTTTCTAAATTTAAAACCAAAATTACGGCAATTAAATAGTCCAACATGAACATTTTAATTTCTTTTGTCAAATTATATTCATATTTAATTTTTGTAATTTTAAATTGAATTGTTAATTAAAAACTGAACACATAGCCTCATTAAAAGAAATAGGTCATCTATATATATCAACATTTTCCATGAAAGGTTGTGTTTTATATATTTATATATTAGTTTCTATCTTTCAATTGGTTACCTAAATAATGTTAACAATATATTGTATTACATAGTATTATTGAGTAAGAATATGAATTAATTACCATGTTTAAAAAGGGAAGAACAAAATATTTAATTATTATAAACTCAATGAAATCCATTTTAATTTCTATCTTCATATTTCTCTTTTTTCAAATCTTTTTTACTTTATTTTAAAATGTAAATTGATGAAATTAAAGATTTCATGTAATTGCAATTAATTGAATATGATACAATCAATAAACAAATTATGTATATTTTAAATACTATCTATGCAAAAAGTATTCATCAGATAAATATAAAAACAAACTTTTTTACATTAGAGTTACTTTAATTATGGACAAAATTATAGGACTGAATTGAAAAAATAAATCAAAACTTAATGTCAACAACAAATAAAAAATACTTTTAAAAATAAAAAATTAAATGAGATTAATTTTTTATTTTTAATAAGAAACCTAATTATTTAAACAAATCTAAATGTCAAGAAGATCTATTTATTATTTTTTAAAAAAATTATTAATTACTTGATAAAAGGCAAATTACTAAATTTTTAAGACAGAAAAAAAAAAAAACACATATTGCTATACTGAAATAAAGAAAGGCAGGGAGTTGAGGGGAAGAGAAAATAAAATAACAAAGAACCAAAATATCAAAAGCCTATAAAGAAACATGAAGGAAGACAAATTCAATAAATAGTTTTTTAAGCATGCTAGTTATTCTTTCTAGCTGCAAACTAAAGATAACTTTATACGATTGAACACTAAATCAGTGTCCTAAAACAAAAAGATTAATTACAACCTCAATTGTATAATAACATATAAAAATATATGTAAGTGTATTGACTAAAATAACTGTAAAAATTCTTTTAAAAAAATCATCATAAAGAAATATCATGAAGAGATATGAAAAAATGAAAAAAAAAAAAAAGACATAAACAATAAATTTTGAACCAAATAAGATTGCAATGGTGTAAACCATATAAAACATCACTGTTCATTTTTTGTCAATGAGAATTCTATCTTTACAAAAGTAATAAAACATAAATTCAAAATATATATATATATATAATGTTAGAGAATCTACAAACTATATTAAAAATCCTTGAGGCATGAACCATCTATTTATAATAGTGAAATGAGAGACATAATGGTTAAGGTTTTAAATATAGATATTTAATGCATTTGACCATAAAAAAGGAAAATTATATATATTTACAATATGATTTTCCAATAATTTTTGGATAACAATTAATTCAAATTTATATGCCCATAATTATTATAATTATCATGGTTATTCTTTCCTATTTGAATTGGATTCATTTTTCACATTATGATTCTAAATGGCTCCAAAGTGATATTATTCTTCATATTAATCCCACATAAATATAAAAGATAATTCATCTAAAAATATAAATGAAAATAAATATAACTTATTATATGAAATAAAATATTTTAAATTTAAATAAACTCAAATCAAAATAATTAAATGTTTGATTGATGAAGTTTATTTAAGACTGTAAATATGTTAGAAGAATAGATTATCCATATTTGATTTTTTTTTTTAACCAAAGGCTTCGACCTTCATATATTTATATAAGATTTTTTTTACAACAAGAGCAATGTCTACACCACATGATAATACTAATTGATCATCAACGGCATCTCTTTAGCCAACATTATCAACTCCCGACTATGTCTATGTTTGGACAATTCTTTCAGTAGTCGGAATATGACTCGAGGATGTTTCTCCATACCCTTTTTCACCGATGTCATTCACATCATGGCTGCCTTGCCCATAAAACTATTTCTAAAACCTTATGGGAATTTTTCCGTCCCTTTAATCCAACCCGCCACCATTGGTTCGTACTACTGCAGCATCAGCCCTACTAGCAAACCAACCTAGAACTAGAGCACAACCACAAAACAATGTTACCCCCGTGACATCCCAAGTCCCTTTAGATTTGCCAGAACATCAAGCAACCCCTAAGGTTTCATCCTCAGTCACATATGGTAGTATTGCAATACCTTTACATGGTACTGATATTAACCAATTCCTGCCAATGCCACTTCCACATATGCCACAATCGATGCGCTACCTCACAATGTTCTCGCATTCTTTTGGCTATTCTCCCATGCCCCCAACCATGGCCCAATAAAAAGAACTACTCTAGTAAGTCTAATTTTTCACCTTACAAATGGCGAACCAACAGTTTGATATTCAACACATTCTAGTAACTGTAATACCCACCACCAACAAGATCAATAAGCTCAGAGCTTAGCCTTATCTGCAAGAGACCAACAAGCCCAAGCTACCCGCCATCCTAAAATAGCCTGCGATGACCATCTAGTACAACAAGAAGCACAAAATTTTGAAGTGAAACTAGGTTAAAGCGGGACAGCAATAACCGACAAGCATTTGAAGAACTTAAGTGGTACCTCTGCTCCATACCGTTGTTAGCAAGCTAGTCCCAAAGGAACCATTGTAACTTGGTGACCTCAAATGAAACAGTGGCCACAATCAGAATAGCAAAACCGTCAGATACCTGTTTACCAAGCTAGTAGGGCACTGCAAAATGGAGAGGTAAATTATGAAGGGAATTATGCATCATTATACAAGTTAAAGCAATGAAATTTTTAAAATTTTAATTCTCTAAAACTAAGACCAATCAACAAAATTTTATAAACATACAATTTCACAAGCATGCATGAGTTTTGGCTTAGGTGGTTACCTTGGATGTCGAAATTCCTTTGATTGAATTTAGTGACCTTTTAAATAGTTTCTTAAGCCAAGAAGCTGCTCAAATGTTCAACCTTTAATAGTGATTCACATGAACTCTTGTGAAAAAATTTTTTCTAAGGTTTGGTAAAACTTAAAGCCACACTCTAACTAATAATTGTTTGCAAGACCTCTTATATTTTCTTGAGTGAAACTTTTTTCTCTTGGGTTGCTACTTTTTGTTTTTGTTACAAGAGGGGGTTGCTTGATGTTCCTTTTATAAGGGATGCATTTGTCACATTAGGTTTAATACATGGAATGCAAATTTTCACAATCAACCATATGCTAGCCAGTGTATCAAACAAAAGAAACTCTTTCTCTTGTTTTTATTTCTTTTATTTTTGGTTATACCAAAATCAAATTAAGCCTAACATAATTTGTCTTATTTTTAATCTTTCACAATTGTCCTATTGTGTGTGACCCACTGGGTTTTTTAGCATGTTAGTAAAAACACAAGCAATGTAAGCCTTAGTATTTAACTATGGATGAAACAAACTTTTTACCTTCATCACTAATTCTCCAATTAGCTAATCTTATATTTATAAATCATAATCAATGCTAGCTTCATTGCCATGACTCTCAATTGCTAAAAAAAAGTCAATATAGCTTGACAACCTATCCATGAATGATTTTAGTATATAATTAATATTCTTTCATCATATAGTATCTCAGTTTGAAAACTGAGTATAGTTTAGTGTCTACTCATTTTTATTCAACCATGTTAAGTTTTGTCCTTGACATTGATTCAAATAAGTTTTAGAATAATTCTAAACTCTTATTTCACTTTGGCCAAAGATTTCTCAAGTTAATTCAATTAAAGACAAATCGAGATTAAAGACAAATCGAGATACTTTTTTGATCACATAATGATGAATCCTATCTTGATTACTTCATGTATTTTTATATGCCTGATGTTATACCCAACAATATTCAACTAGAGCATTCTTGGTTAGAACCATAAGTAAAGTCAAAGCATAACATTTATAATATAAGATCATAAATAATTACAAGTTAAATGATCATTTATACAACCATCACATGAAAATATAGCTATAGACGTTTTGTAAACTATCATATGGCATTCTCATATAAGATCATAGCTCCATTGTTATCATAATAAATTGTTATCCAATCAACAATGCTATACAACACTTAGTTCAATTACAAACTTTTTAATCCAAACAGCCTCTTTTGTAGCCTCAGATGTATAGATGTTTTTTACTTTGGTTGCAACAATTATACTCCATTTGGAACTTTTTCAACTCATTACCCCATAATTCGGAGTAAAAACATAGTCACTTTAAGACTTGTTATCATCTTTGTTGAAAAAAAAGCATTCATCAAAATAGCCTTCAACAAGGACTTTGGCTCCACTATAAATCAGAAACATATCCTTTGTTTTTCTCAAATACTTAAAGATTGTTTTCACAGCCTTCCATTGACATTCACTTTGATTTGCTTGATATCTTCTTGTTATTCTTAAATCATACGAGATATCAAGCCTTGTGCATAGCATTGCATACATATTGGATATAATTGCCAAAGCATATAGAACCTTATTCATGCAATCTTTCTCAATTTGTGTCTTAGGAAACATGTCTTTGGAAAGATTTATACCATGTGACACTAGTAAGAATTCCTTTTTGGATTCTTTCATGCTAAACCATTTTAGCACTTTATCTATATATCCGAATTATGAAAGACTAAGCAACCTCTTTGATCTATCTCTATAGGTCCTTATGCCCAACACATATGTTGTTTTTTCCAAATCCTTTATATAGAACTTCTTTAGTAACCAAATCTTGCTATATTATAGCATGGGTATATCATTTCCTATAAGCAATATGTCATCCACCGATAGCAATATGTCATTTCCTATAAGTAATATGTCATCCATATATAGCACTATGAAAATAATTGTACTCCCACTTATCTTCTTGTATACACAAGATTCATCTACATTTTTGATGAATCTAAATTATATAATTGCTTCATCAAAATATATATTCCAACTCTTTGATGCTTATTTAAGTCCATAGATAGACTTTTGAAACTTACACAGCATGTCAGCATTTTTTTTTTGGATTCAAAACCTTTGTGTTGTGTCACGTACACATCCTTTTGCAAATTCTCATTAAGGAATATCATTTTGACATCTGTTTATCATATCTCATAGTCATGATATGCGACAATAGCAAGCGAAATCCTAATGGATTTTAACATGGCTATTGGTGAAAAAGTTTCATCAAAATCAACTCTTTGCTTTTTATTATAACATTTTGCAACTAGCCTGACATTGTATGTTTATAATTGTCATTCATGTCAATTTTCTTCTTGAAAACCTAATTGTACTTTATTGGTTTTATCTCTTCAGGTGGTTCCACCAAAGTCCATACTTGGTTTGCATATATGGATTCTATTTTGAATTTTATGACCTCATGCCATTTCTCAAAATCAATGTCCAATAGTGCTTCTTTATAGGTAGTAGGATCATTATTTATGATCAACTCATCCTTGTCCATGAGAAACCCATATCTCTCAAGAGCTTGGTGAATCTTACTTGACCTATAAAGCTCTTGCATATTTTGAGCTTTTGGCTACGCATCTGATGCCTTAGCCATTAGCTCAAGTTTCATCCTTATGTCAATTTGTGTTTCTTGAACTTTTTCAAGTTCTACTTTACTCCCACTATTATTTCAAGGATAAACTCTTTTTCCAAGAAGACAAAATGTCTATAAACAAATACCTTTTATTCCTCGAAGTTGTAGAAATAATATCTAATAGTTTCCTTTGGATATCCCATAAATTTACACTTAATCAATTTACCTCAAAGCTCGTCAACTTATGCATGCTTCACATAAGCATCACATCCCCAAATCTTTATGTGTGACCAGTTAGGTCTTTAACATTTTCACATCTCATATGACATATTGTCAATGGATTTAGATGAAATTATATTTATAAGATAAGTGACGGTTTCAAGTGCATAACTCAAAAGGATATAGGAATATTTGAATTACTCATCATGGATCGAACATGTCCAACAAGGTTTTATTTCTCCTCTCGAAAACTCCATTGTGTTGTGTGTTCCAGGTGAAGTTCATTGTAAGAGAATCCTATTCTTTTTTAGATAACTTAGAAAATAATGGCTTAAGTATTCACCACCTCTATCAGATCTAAGTGTCATGATACTTTTACAAGTTTTCTTTTCAACTTTCATTCTAAATTTTTTGAACTTTTCAAAGGATTTAGACTTGTTTTTGATTAAATACACATAAACATATCTTGTATGATCATTAGTGAATGTAATGATATAGAAGAATCCTCTTCTAGCATTTGTGTTCATTGGGCCACGTACATCTAAATATATTAGTCCAAGAACCACACTGACTTTTTCTTTTTTTCAGTAAAAGGTGATTTGATCATCTTTTCAAGCAAACATAATTCACAAGTTTTATATGATTAATATTCAAAAGAATTAAAGTATCATTATTTATATAACTTTTTGACTCTTGTTTTATTGATGTGACCGAGCCCACAATGCCACAAGTAAGATTGATTTGGTTTATCTAGTTTAGCTTTTTTTTACATTGATTTGGTTTATATTGAGAACATCATTGTTTAATTTAAGAACATATAAGCCATTATCATACATTCTCATGCCATAAAATACATCATTTAAATAAAAAAAATAATTACCTTTAATATTAAATAAGTATCCATCATTCAAACTTACATAAGAAACTGAAATGATATTTCGAGTTATGACAGGAACATAATAACAATCATTTAGTTCTAAAACTAAACCAAAAGCTAAAGATAAATAATAAATCCTCATGGCATAAGTAACAACACTTGCATCATTTCCAACACATAAGGACATATTTCCCTTATTTAGGCATCTACTTTTCTTTAGTCCCTGCATGTCATTACATAAGATAGAACCACATCCGATTTCCAATACCTAAGAATATGTGACAAAAAAAGATAGATTGATCTCAATCATAAATATACTTAAAGTAAAAGTTTCTTTAGACTTTTTCTCCTCTAAGCTTGTCAAATACACGTTGCAATTCCTCTTTCAATGACCTTATTTACAATAATGGTGACACAAACCCTCATTCTTCTTAATGTTTTCAACAAGCTTGATAGTCTTGCTTGCATTCCCTTTATTATCAATTTTTTTACTTTTTTCCTTCTTGGTTGACTTCTTCTTGGCCTTAGATAGAAAAACTAAAAGAGCCTCAGGATTTTTATTCTTAATCAATTTTTTGGCAATGTCTAGCATATTCATCAATTATGGTAATGTTACTTTCATCTGATGCATATTAAAGTTCATTACAAATTGTGAAAAACTGTTGAAAAAAGATGACAAGATCAAGTTAACATTTAACTCATGATCCATCACAAATCCTAATTGTCCAAGTTTTTCAATTCAAGTAAACAACTTGAGACAATCACTTTCATCGAAGTGCTTTCAAACATATCTATTTGGAACATGTCCTTAAAGGTTTCAAAACTCTCAGTCTGCTCTTATTTGTCAAACAATTCTTTAAGGTGCAGAATGATTGTCGGAGTATCCATATTCTCATGTTACCTTTGCAATTTAGGGATCATGCTAGCTACCACGATACATACAGCTTGATCAGCATGGTTTGTATTGATTTCATAAACTTGCCATACTACATCATCAGTACTAACATTTAGTTCTGATGAAACTAGTTCATCAAGAACATAAAGCATTTTCTCTTACTTATGACAAGTTTCAAATTGCGATACCAATTATTGAAGTTAGGCTCTATGAGCTTGTTAGCATCATGTATTCTATGAAACGATAAGTTATTACTCATTTTTGTAACCTATAAAATATGAACAAGTATTAATCATATTGTTCAATACCTATATAGATAAGGTCCAAATCTATATATTGGTTACTCCCACTATTTTAATCAAATCAATAGCCTTCACTATCAATTCGAAAAAATCATAATGGCTAGAATCCTAATTAGTTTACCATAACCTTGAGGTTTATCTCAACAAGCCATGATAAGTAAATTAAGTAGATAACTTACTTATCAATTGCATCCATGATAAGTAAATTAGGTAGATAACTTGCTTATCAATCGCATCCTTATGTGATTCCTAAATCAATTGGGTGATAACTCCTTATCTAATCATATCTTATGTGATTTGTCCAATCATTGCCTCTATCATTATATGGTTAAGTTTTTCACTTTCGGATAATACAATGATAGTTAAGTAAGTCTCATTAACCACAATACAACCTTATTTTGAATAATGAGTACCTTGAGTTTTGTTTCAACAAGCGCCATTAAAAGAAAATTCAATTGTTTATGTTAATGAAAGGCATCAACACTAAATATTTTTCATAAAGGATTTTTTATTCATCATAGGTCTCATCAAGCATGCATAAGAATTTATCATATATTCAATAGATGTAATCTTATCATGCATCTCACAATTATACATGGCATTTATCACATATAAATTTTAGCATGTATAATAATAAATTAATATAGCATATATGGTATTTATCTCATAACTAACATGTATACTACAACAATCATCATGTTTGGTTCAAATTCATGATCTTACACATCTATTCTTTGAATCAATATCAATATCATATATTCATCAATTCAACTCAATGTGATGCATGGCATAGACATGTTTAGCTAGCATGGTCGAATATGTCTAACTATTATTTTAGGAATATATAATTTGTAATCATCATTTCTTAAATAATTAAAGAATTATAATTTTACTTGAATTTTAATATAACATGGCCAACATCACTCTAAACCATTTAAGAATGCCAATCAATTAAAATCAAGCCAAATTACATGCATTAGGAATTTTCTAATCCAACTAGGTGTTGTAGTAAAATAGTTTTTTGTTAATTAGAAGTTCTAAAAAATTTAGAAAATTCAATTTAATTTGGATTTTATATGAAATCATATTTCTCAAGCCCAAACTATTTAGGAATCCAAGCTTAATAAGAAATAGCACCAATCTAGGGCTTGGCTGAAAAGCCATCCAAGAAGGAAAAAAAAGTTGCAGCTAGGATAGTTTTTATGGAAACTAGGTAGTTTCGATCATCTTTTGCTATGTTGCCCCAACTAGCCACCATCTAAGAGTTCTAAACTCTTTCCTATGCTTTCTTATACTTTTGGTCATGATTCTTGAATCACAAGTAACAATTACTTTGACTTTTATAAAAATAATCCACTAAACTTGATTATCAAGAAAGCAAATCTTGAAATCTTGGTGAACAAGTTTCGTAAGATTTTCAATATTGATTACCATGTAGATTTTCATTAAAATCTTATTGAGCAAGTTTCTAAAATGTCTTAACTTTTAAAAATACTAGCTGCATCAAGAAAACTAATTACCACAATCATATTAGGATTACCATACATCATATACATATTATACATGCACAGCTATCACTAGCAGATTTTTGGGTTAAACTTGTCATCAACTTTTAATAAAAAAATTCTGAAATTTTTATACAATGATCATCAACATGTTTATTTTCATGTGTTAAAATTCCATAGCCTGATAGTATCCCTAGTGTGAAAAACAAATTTCGTAATATCACTATAGTAGAATTTTCTTAATATGGATAAATTGCAAACAAAAAAAAATTCATCGAGCATGTAAACATTATCTATAAATCATAAAATTCAAATCCAATCATCCTAAGACATTTGCTTTGATATTCTAAAAGAATGCAAACAAAACAATACAAAAAAATTAATTTTTCAACCTCTACATCATAACAATAGATTGCAATCAAAACAATTTTGATATCATGAACAACCAAACAAACTTCTAATTTGTATAATCTATATTGACAAGGATCTAGTACTACTTAAAAGGGGATTATGCATCATTATACAAAGTTAAAACAGTAGAATTTTTAAAATTTTAATTCTTTAAAGCCAAGAGCAATTAACAAGATTATACAAACATATAACTTCACAAGCATGCATGAGTTTCAACTTAGGTGGTTACCTTGGATGCCGAAATTTCTTTGGTTAAATTTAGTAACCTTCCAAATAGTTTCCCAAGCCAAAAAGCTATTCAAGTGTTCAACCTCTAATGGTGATCCACATGAACTTTTGTGAAAGAATCTTCTCTAAGTATTGATAGAACTCAAAGCCACACTTTAGCTAGTAAGTGTTTACAAAATCTCTTATATTTTCTTCAATGAAACTTTTTTTCTCTTAGGTTGTTACTATTTGTTTCTTTTACAAGATGGGGCAACTTGATGTTCCTTTTATAGGGGATGCATTTGGCTGCATTAGATTTAATACATGGAATGCAAATTTGCATAATTAACCCTATGCTAGCCAAATGTACCAAAAAAGGGAAGCTTTTTCTATTGTTTTTATTTCCTCTATTTTTTGTCATACCAAAATCAAGTTAAGTCTAACTTAACTTGTCCCAATTTTAATCTTTCACAATTGTCCTATTGTGTGTGACCCACTAGGTTCTTTAGTATATTGGTAATAAATACAAACATTGTAAGCCTTATCATTCGGCTGTGGATGAAACAAACTTTTTATCTTCATCATTAATTCTTCAATTAACCAATCTTATATTTATAGATCATGATTAATGTTTGCTTTATTGTCATGACCTCCAATTGTTAAAAAAAATCAATATGACTTGAGAACCTATCCGTGAATGATCTTAGTGTATAATTAATATTTTTTTATCACATAGTATCTCGATTTGAATATTGAGTATAGTTTAGTATCTATTTAATCTTGTTCAACTATGTTAAGTATTGTCCTTGACATTAAGTCACAAATAAGTTTTAGAACAATTTTAAATTGTTATTTCATTTTGATCAAAGATTTCTCAAGTTAATTCAATCAAGACTAGTTGAGATGCTCTCTTTATCACACAAAGTGATGAATCTTATCTTGATTACTTCATACATCTTTATATGCCTCATGTTATACCCAATAATACTCGACTAGAGTATTCTTGATTAGAACCATAAGTAAAGTAAAGTCAAAGTATAATATTCATCATATAAGATTATAAGTAATCAAAGTATAACATTCATCATATAAAATCATAAATAATTAAAGTATAACATTCATCATATAAGATCATAAGTAATCTTAATTCAAAGGATCACTTGTACAACAATCACATAATAATGTAACTATAGACACTATGTAAACTACCATATAGCATTCTTATATTAGGTTATGTTTAGTGAACTTATTCTTATAATAAGTACCCACATGTTAGCTCAAGTTTATTCAAACTTTAACATATGAGATCAATTGCTTGCTTCATAAGTAAAGGCATAATTATGTGCTAGTCTCGGTAACTTATGTCAATGTCCTCTTATTGATAAAGTATCGACTAGGAACAATTTTGGAACATATAGCTTTTATGTAAAGCTTTATTTATATTATGAGAAATTTATCATATAAGCATCAATATTGAAATATATGTACATAAGCTTAATAATATATAAATAAGACCTTTATAAGATATCAAATATCAAAACACTACAAATATGACAATGTATTAGCGAAAATATGATTCGGCTTGAAAAGCAAATACTAACAAATTATACTCGCTTGGAAACAATTGCTTTTACTTTAGTGGTAGCTATAAAAAGGCTTTTAAAGTATTTTCAAGGGCATAATATCATAGTCCTCATAGACCAACCTCTCAAAAAGGCACTCTAAAAAATAGGCATATCAAAGAGAATGATGAGATAAAGTGTTGAACTTAGTGAGTTTAGAATTTAGTATAAATCGAAAAAGCTATAAGGTTCAACCCTTTGTAGATTTTATTATCTCGTGCTCTTTTAAAAAGATATAATAGTCTCAGTTCAATACTCCAAAATGACACAACCCACTTTAAAGACAACAAAAGACTTACATGAAAATTTAGTAGTCCAAGTGATTCAACATCAAAGCCTAGTACTTAGTAATTGTATATGGATGGCTTTTAAATAATGGATGGATTTGGTGAAAGAATTTTGAAACATTTCCAAAATAGTAAGTCACATGAATTGTATGTGAAAGATTATGAAGAGTTGTGTCTGGACAGTAGTGGATGCAAATGTAAATTTTGGAAAATAAGAAAATATGAAGGAAAATTTTTCTTTGGACACTTAAAATTTTTTCCTAAACATGTCTTTTTAATTCTCTAATCGCTTCATTCACTACACTACTTAATACCTAGTCAGAGCCCATAGTTAGCCAACACCTAATAGACACCCATTTTTAATAAGTGAACACAACAAGGAAAAAATCTTAGATCCACCACTTTGTTTGGATAATTTTGTCTGTTCAAACAAAAATATATTTGAACAATTATGTCTACACAACCAGACATCTATTTAGACAGTTACGTTTGCACAAAGAGATATCTATTTGTTTAGAAATATAACTTCTCTAGTCTTTGGAAGATATAAAAAAATAACTTACATTGAAGAAAGTTCGTACATGGAACAAAAACTAGAAAAACTCACACAAGTTTTCTATAATAAAATCAAATAATTTTCTTATTTAGTCAATAAATGCTTAGTGGATTGATTTCATCAGTGCAAAACATAATCAATCACTGAGCTTAATTGCATCATTGAGGTTTATACATCAATAACCCTTTTGCATATTTAGAGATGTCAATCTTACCCATACCCAATGGTGGACTTTTTATTCGAATGGAGATGAATATGAGTATTATATTATGGGTATAGGGATAATGATGGGTATGATTTTAAATTTTTATTAAATATAAGGATGAGAATGGGTAATATAGTACCCGCCTCATACCCGTACCTTATATATTTATATATATTTTTAGTAAATAGATTTTTTATTAAATAATATAAATTATTATTTTAAATTAATTAAAATTAATATTTTTTATTGAAAAATATATATCAATATATATATAAAATTACCTAAATATACAAGATAAAAAAAAAGTTAAAAATTTAGTTTTTATTTTTTAAAAAAGTTAAGGGTATGTGGATTACCTATACTAATTAAATACCTGCAAGGATAGAGATGGGGATAAATTTAAAATATTCATTAGGTATGGGTACAAGGATAGGTATAATATAAAAATCTAAAGATAGGGATAGGCAATGTTCTACCCTATCCATACCCTACCCATTGACATCCTTATACACACCAATTAATCAAGTGGTGTGGTCAAATAAAATTTTAATAAAAATGGTATAGATACATGCCTTGAAGCCTTTTCTTATACTTTCATATGCCTACATCAAGAATTCTCAATATTTAGCACCAATAGGAATCTTGCTAATTGATCAAAGTAAAAATGAGTGGCAATATGATTTGTTATTTAGATTTAATACTTCAAATAATGCTACTGAGTATGAAGCACTAATAGTCAGTTTGGAACTAGCCATAGCACTTAGAGCAAAAAAACTGCAAGTTTTTAGACTTTCAGTTGGTTGTCAAATAGGTCAATTACAAGTATGAGGTCAAAGAGCTAACCTTGATGAAATACCATAAACTGATCAATTCTCTTCCGACTTCTTTTGAATCCATTTTTGTCACACAAGTCCTTGTAATTACCAATAAGATAGTAGATTGCTTATTTAAGTCAACTGCCTTCATTATTTCTTAAAGCATTGTTATCAAGAACGTTAGCCTTAGATTTCTTGGCTAACATTCTTCTTTCCTTGTGTTTCTTACTTATACAAAAAGCAACACTAAAGAGAAAAAAAAAATGAGACATAACAACTTACCAACATTTAATGAGGTAACAAAACTAAATGAGAAAAAAACTTTTGAAGAAAGGTATTAAAACTAGTACAAAAAAAAAAAAAAAATGAATAAGAATATGAGTTTGAAAACTTAAAAATAGTAAAACAAAATGAAGGTGAAGAAGAAAGTAATATATATATATATATAAAAAGAAGATTGAAAAGACACAAGTCCAAAAATCATCTCCAATCAAGCTTGATATCCAAGAAATTCAAAAAAAAAAAATAATGAAATCTTTGGTAATAGGTACAAGCCATCCTTGTTATGCCATGTGCCTTGATAAAGAAGGTAGTACTGTGCAACACAGCTTTATAATTAATGCCTAGCCATATGGCCCAATCACAATATCTATCATAACATGAATTGACAACTTGCAACGCATATTGTTTAAGCATGTAAGTGAAGGGACACATCCATTGAATATGTGCAAGAAAAAAAAAAGAAAAAAATTCAAAAATCAATGTCATTGGTGTGTGTCTCAACATCATGGGATCACAATATAAAACATCATAGTTTCATACACATATGTATCAAGTAACGCAGTAAAATAAACAAAACATAAAAGTCAAGACAACCACAAAATCATACTTAAGTTTATGCATGTAATTCAATACTTTTAAATCACATATCTATTTATAATCATACTTTAACTCAAGATATCATAATTAAGCATTAATACAACCCTTGGTAGTGATTGAAAATCGAAAACATATCAAGACTTAAGCCATCTAAGCATTTGGCCTCTAGTGGTGATCCATATAGCAATTTTTGCCAAAACCTTTACAATGAGGGATTCCAAACCCATTGTTACCAGGAGTTTCACTAGAAACCATTCCTATATTGGCCATTAGCCTCAAGGTATCAACGAGGAGAAAAAAAAAAACACTTTTCTTAGTGATATAGTGAAGTTAGCACAATCTCTAAGGAAGTTGGGTTTTTGTCGAATTTACTATAGCTACAAGGGACTTGTATTTTGCAACTTTCAATTACTAGAGACCTTTATCAAGGGTTTTAAGATGTGCAGCTAGGGCTATGAAGAGATGAGTTTATAGTTCTCTTCAATTTTCATTTTTTCAATTAAAAATGTAACGTTTACACCATTTTCAATTTAGTCCTTGAAAATTGTAAGTTTAACTCCTCTTGATTTTAATTTCTATCAATTAAGTTCAATTTAATTGATTAATTCAACCTTAATTTTGTAATGTTATTTCATAGGTCTGCCCATTAGGTTTCTAATATGTTGGCAATAAGCATAAATCAAATGATTATAAATGACCAACGTATATGAGTGGCATCTAGTAATGTATCATGACCACTCAAATATTGGAGAGTCAAGATAATCTCAACTTACCCTTTCAATGTTCAGTTTATCAGTATAACGTTGATCCTTTCACTGTATATCCTGAAAAGGCATGAGCAAGGTACAATATCTACTCATAAACATCTTTCATATTATTTCTTACAGTTATTAGTCAACATGTATGAATTTAGCAAGAAACTGTTTATTCTAATTTCATCAACATGCTTCGGCTAAAAACCTTATAAGTCAACTAGAGCCAAGAACAAACGAAATGTCCCCTCATATCATTTTGGGTGATGGATCCTCTCTTGATCATTCATCTACCTTTGTATGCTTCAGATAGTATCCAAAAGTTTTTTTTTTTAGGCACCATGCATCTTGACCTATAATGATGAAATCAAAGTATGACGATTCACATACAAGATGACATGGTGTCTCAAGTCAAAGAACTAGTTATACAACTAACACATGGAAACATATCTATAAACACTTGAGTGAGACACCAAATGGAGTTCTCATAATAGATCATATTCAGCAAACTTATTCTGTAACAAGTATCCAAATGTTATCTCCAAGTATCTACATCTTTAACCTATGAGACTTATTACTTGCTTTATAACTAAGAAGGCTTAAGGCTTAACATGTACCAATATCTTGTTGATGCCTCAATAATACATTGACAAACAACAATTTTAGGTACATGATTTTAAGGCATAAGGGTCTCATAATTGTAACTCCTAACAATTTTTTGGCAAGACCATTGTGTTCCATTGGATTTATCCAATTAGTACTTCAATAACCCTATATCCTCATGCTAAAGATGAAGGAAAATCTTTTAATCACTAAAATGTAGTGATTTGGTGCAACTTAATTGTACACCCATTGGTCAACCGATTGGCTGTAAGACACATACACTAACAAATGTTAACCACACCGTTAACATAGTACACTTCTAAACGTCTTTCTACACAGCACAAACTAGGCTCGCCTAAAGGTAACCTAAATGGGCGACCATATAGCAATTGTGTGAAATTGGCTACCTATTTTTTTATGCTAATAGATACTTTTAAAAACTTGGAGACGATCACTTTAAAACCATCCTTATCCTTGAGAGAATTTTTATATTATAACAGTCAAGGTCTAAGTTCTAAAATAAGACTAATCCCATGAGATCCATCAATAACAGTCACGTTATTGAATACAGCTCTATCTTCTACCTTTACTTCTCTTCATCTCTAATAAGTAATAGATCGGAGCGTCAAAGCATTCTTCAGAATCCAATCTTCAACGCTTCTTTTGACTCTTTTTTACTCTTTGGCATGTCTTTATCACCATAGCCGGACAATCTTTTCACATCCACATTTACATATCCAAAAAGTCACCAACAGAGTAGAACAAAAAAAAAAAAAAAAAATGTCTCGGTTATATTTCTTTTATTGTTCCATTTTTTCTTTAACCTTTTTTTTTTCTTCATTTCTAATACAAATCAAAACAAATCAGGAGATTTTTCTTAACATTTAATGCGCTCTTAGCTTTTTCATATGCATTTTCTTTACGTTGGTGCAGAACTAGCGAGTCTAAAAAACTTGGAGGTGCTTAATTTGTATTGGAATTACCTCAATGGAACTTTGCCAATCCAAGGTATTTCTTTGACTTAATTCCAAGATACTCCTAGCTTACAGGGCAACCTAATATATTAATTACATTGTTATCAGCCCGATACAATTTTATTTTTCATGTATCTTTTGGCAGAGTTGATGAGGTTTAGTAGTCTGGAGATATTAGATTTGAGCTACAATCATTTTGAAGGGTCCATCACTCCAAATATAGGGAAGCTATCCAATCTCAAGGCATTCTCCGTTGCTCGGAATTTGCTTGCCGGTTATTTGCCATTAGGTAAGACTTCAGAGGTTTCATCGGTTTGTTGCTTTTTTGAAATTTCTTTCAAACGGTATTACAAAAAGATAATAAAAAAAAGTTGAGTATACTATTTTCTCAAATATTTTTAAAAAATTTTTCTATTTTAATTACTTAATTTTCCATTCTTTATTATCCAATCATTAAACACACTTTGATCTATATTTTAACATTTCATGCCATCATTTTTGTATTATATGATAATAGTTCGATATTCTTTTTGTGCTACATCATTATTGACGTGACACAATGCACGAATTTACTGCTAAACATAAAATGATTACGTGAAATGTTAAAATGTAAACTTTTTAGCCTTTAGCAATTTGATGACCAATAATGCACGAATTTACTGCTAAACATAAAATGATTACGTGGAATGTTAAAATGTAAACTTTTTAGCCTTTAGCAATTTGATGACCAATAATGCATAAATTACGTATGGTAATCAAAACCTTACAAATAAAAAAAAAATGCATAAAAATCATGAATATATGGTAGAATTTACTCCAAAATAAGAATATATGAAGATGCATATGTATTTTTGTTTTCAACAGGTATATGCCAATTGAAGAGACTTCAAGAGTTAGATCTTAGCCAAAATTATTTTGGAGGGATCATTCCTCCTTGTCTGACCAATTTAACGTCTATTGGGCTGTTAGATCTCTCAAACAACAATTTTAGTGGAACCTTTTCAGTGTCTTTGATACAGAACCTGACATCTTCTCGATATTTTGATTTTAGTTTTAACGATTTTGAGGGTTCATTATCGTTAAGCTTGTTTCAAAATCACTCCAAGCTTGAAGTGCTCCAAATCATAAGTAACAATGGTAAATTGGAGATTGATTCTGAGAGTCCTCCAGGGTGGTTTCCTTCGTTTCAACTAAAGGTTTTGGCACTATCTAACTGCAGTCTGAACAAGCTGACCAACCGTATTCCTAGTTTTCTCAGTTACCAGTTTGACTTGCAGATAGTTGATCTTTCTCACAACAAGTTGCGTGAAACTTTTCCTGGTTGGTTGTTGGAAAACAATACCAACCTAGCAATTCTGGAACTGAGTAACAACTTTTTCATCGGGGAATTTCAATTACCTTCATACTCTATGATCAACACTGTAATGATGGATGTATCAGGCAATCAAATTCATGGGATTCCGGAGAATATTGGGAAAATCCTTTTACAGTTGGAGTATCTGGATTTATCAAGAAATACTTTTGAACAAGATATTCCATCTTCCATTGGTGACATGAGAAATTTGCAGGTGCTGGATTTGTCTTATAATAATTTCTCTGGAGAAATACCGAAGGAACTGATCGCTGGTTGCTCTGATTTGCACATTTTAATATTATCTGGTAACAAACTTCATGGACAGATTTTTCCTGCGCTCTACAACTTAAGTCAATTAGGAGTGCTGCAGTTAAAGGATAATTACTTCTGTGGAAATCTGTCGAATGTAAAAGCAGACGGAGTTGGCAAACTGTACTTATTGGACATTGGTTATAATTTCCTGACAGGGAATATTGGAAGCTGGATAGGCAATGAGACATACCTCGATATACTTGTAATGCGGAACAATTATTTGGAGGGTCAGTTCCAATGTGAAGGGCTTTCGCGATCTGTGTATTATTTAGACCTTTCTCATAACCTTCTTTCGGGTACTTTGCCTTTTTGCTATCGTCTACAGCATTTACACTTACAAGGAAACAAATTCAGTGGATTAATATCAGAAACATTTCTAAATACGTCACATCTTTCGGTATTGAACCTCAGAGATAACAACCTGTCAGGAATCATTCCTGATATGATTGGTTCGCTTAATGGCTTGAGAGTTCTTCTGTTAAGTGGAAATCTTCTGACCGGTTTGATTCCAAAGCAATTTTGTCAATTGAAACAATTAAGCATGTTGGATCTCTCCAACAACTCCTTTTCTGGGTCGATTCCCCCCTGCTTCCAGGATATCAGCTTTGGAAAGATCGGGCCTCACCAATTAGACATTGCACAAGAAAAAGTTTCTAATGAATGGGATTACATTACATATTTCAGATATGGAACTCTAAAAAAGGAATATAAACTTCATAGCAGTGCTGATCAATCTTTCACACATGTGGAAGTTGACTTTTTAACGAAACACAGGTCTGGTACCTACAAAGGGGACATTCTAAATTTAATGTCGGGACTAGATTTGTCTTGTAATAATCTGTCAGGTGGGATCCCGCATGAGTTTGGGAATCTATCCTGGATTCACGCACTGAACTTATCCCACAATCAGTTGACAGGACCAATCCCGAAATCTTTCTCAAATCTCAGCCAAATTGAAAGTTTAGATCTTTCCCATAATAGTTTGAGTGGAGAAATCCCTTCAACACTGATCAATCTCCATTTCCTGGAAGTATTCAGTGTGGCATACAACAACTTATCAGGCAAAATACCAGATATGAAAGCTCAATTTGGGACATTTGATAGAAGCAGTTACGAAGGGAATCCATATCTTTGTGGACAGCTATTAAGCCAGAACTGCAGCACTAAGTCACCTCATCCTCCAAAAATATTTGTGGATGGAAGTGAGGAGAAGTGGTATGTTATTGATCCTGTGGTGTTTTCCGCAACTTTTAGCACAGCATACTTCATTTTCTTCCTTAGTTCCATAATACTTCTCTATGTCAATCCTTACTGGCGAAGAAGGTGGTTTGATTTCTTTGAAGATCATATATATTATGCTGGGTATGATTTCATTTCCAGTTTTCTCCACAACTCATGTGCTAAATTGTGTCCTTAGCTATCAGCCGAGTATAATTTATTAGTACCTGTCAACTGTCACCATGTAACAATTAAGACTAACTTAAGACTAACTTAACACTTAACACTTATCCTTATATATATAAATATATATATATATATTTTGGTACTATTGCCTTATCTTTATACTATACTATGAGAATAAATAATGAGTTCCAAATCCATAAAATTGTTCTATTACAGTTTTTCTGTCTTTCTTAATTCCACCCCCCCCCCCCTTTTAATTCTCTCTTTCCTGATCTTCTGCACGGTACAATAACTCAATAAGAGACTCACTTAATTCTCAACTTTCATATGTTTTTGTTATGTTTACATTATTTTGTCTTTTTTCTTTGCTTAAAAATCTTTATAGTACGTAATAGACTTTCAGGATTTGAATCTTAATTTTTAAAAGGGTTAAATATAAAGATGGCTCATGTGCTTTATACTTTTTGTCAATATAATACCTAAAGAGATAAAATTTGTAATCGAGTATCTGAACCTTTAATCCACCGTATATTTTAATACTTCGAACTAATGTGATTTGTTAACTTACTGGTGTGGCATCAATATTTCATAAAGTCATGACATGTGTCGAAAGCATCTAATCATCATGATATCATTACTAATATCACCACGGGGGTTTAGGTTTTAGTGATTTTTTTTTTTAATGTTTAACGGCATTTATAAACGTCACTAAAAGATTTATAGTGTTTGCGAAAAACGTCAATCAAAATACCAGCTATATACGCATCACAAAAAGTAGCATTGTTTAGAAAAAATGTCATAATATTAGTAGTGTTTAATCTAAAAATGTCGTCATATTAGCGATGTTTTTATCTTTGAGATGCCGCTAATTTAGTGACATTTTATGAGGACAACGTCACTGCTTTAGTGGCGTTTGTGACTGAAAATGTCATTATTTTAAAGGCGTTTGTATATGAAAACGCCTTTATATTAGCGACGTTTGTATCTTTGAGACATCGCTAATTTAATGACATTTTTATGAGAAAAACGTTGTTGCTTTGGTGACGTTTGTATCAAAAAAATACCTTCAATATTAGAGGCATTTGCTGGTAAGAGTGCCACTATTTTTAGTGGCGTTTTATGATACAAATCCCACTAAATTATTCATTTAGTGACATTCTTGAATGCAAACGCCGCTAAATTAAAAAATGTATTTTTTTAAATTTTTGTTAATAATTTTTATTTTCATAAAAGAGCTTAAATTCAAAAACTGAAATTAATATAAACTTAATTCACATTTAAATATGTATTTAATTAACACAAAATTTAATAATTATTATAATAACATTCAAATATTTTTAATACATTAACAAAATAAAAAATAAAATGAATGAAATGAATGACTACATAGATTTTGCTGGCTATCAATTGATGAAGAAATTTTTTCACCTTGGTCACTAGCATGCTCAAGAATCTACTAAATAATATCATATAATTTTTAACACTTCATTGTAAGCTTTTTTATATTTAAAAATTTAAATATTTAGTAAATACAATACCTAAGTTGGTAGAACACCGAGATCAATTTTTGAAAATTATTGTTGCACAAAATTCATAAGATGATCGAATTAATCATGCAACTACTGAAATTTTGCATACTTTTGGTCCATTCTAGCATGTTCTTCCTTAATTTTGGCATGCTCATATTCTCTTTCTGCTTTCATTTGCTGAAAATATTGTTGCATAGTTTGCAACTCCTCTTTTCATATTAAAATGTCTCGCGAATACTGACTTGCTAATAATGTAAATTGTTGAGAGCTATATCCATAGTAGGTAGATGGTGTTGGATCCAATCCAAGGCCTCGGACCCATCCATACCTTTCTTTTCTAGTAACTTTTATGAATATCTGATTTTTCATTTCTTACATGTTGAGAGAACTATCAAATGCTACTTCAATCTCAGTAGCCATTTTCTTTTTCGCTTTCTCCTGTGAATTTATTATATATAACTATCAAGTTTAATGATTAATTGATAATATGTTAAAAAGAGTAAATATTTACTTTCTGTTAAAATAGATGTTACAAATTACCATAATTTTTTATGTTTCGACATTCATACCAGATCCATCTTTTTTTATGTGTGTTATGCGAAAAAGTTTCACACATCCAATTTTATCGCCCATCGTATTCTCCTATACAAAAAACATATGTTATTTGATAAGATACATATCAACCGCAAGTTCTTCATGCATATCAAGCTTGTCAATCAAGTATTAAAATTTCAAATAATTTTAATATCATGCATTTATATTTTGGCCCCGTAACAATACAATAGTCTTAAACATACGCAAACAATAAAAGCATTTTGGGCTTTCACACATATCGATCATGGAAATCAAATTCAATTATTTGGGCAAATTTAATATCATGGATTGAAGCCATCCAAATGTTTAATTTGTATATTTGCCTTTTATATGCAAAAATAGTCCTAAATAGACATAAACGACAACTTTTTCTCTCATATCGATCGTAGAAACCAAGTTGAATCAATCGAACGAGTTTAATATCAAGTATTGAAGCTATCCAAACTGTTAAAATACAACAATAACAACAATTTTGTATTTTTACCTAAATATACGTAAACCATAACTTTTTCATACATATCTTCAGTGTCAACTAAGTTTAAAACTTTCGATAAGTTTAATATCATGTATTAAAACTATCAAAACTATTAAAACAAAACAATAACTATTAATTTGCATATTTACCTTTTAATGGCATAAAAAGTTAATTCATCAGAATAAGTTTAAAACCATAAACTTACTATTTCTTTTTGCTTTCTTGCAAAACTTTTTGAACCACTTGTGTGGCTATATTTCTGTTGCTTTCTGCTATCAATCCCAATCTATTCTCTTTCCTATCATAAAAAATAATTGCATATATGATAGAAATACAAATATTACCAACTTAAAACATAAAACATTTTTGTCATTTCATTCTACTATACAAAGTTATAAATTAGTACCTCTCTTTTTCTTGAAAACTAAATTCTAACTAATTGTTTATATTGTCACCTAATCACATTACATGATAGATTTTCCATCATTGCCTCTACAGTAGTACTTTGATTGAAATACTTATTCTTCAAACTATGCTTATAATCTTTCCATTTTTTCCCAATGACTTAAGCACAAATGAAATTGGTATTTCAAGTACAAATCTTAACTATAATAATACAATAAGAAAAGTTTGAATAAGTAAACAAAATGTAAAATAATAAATTTTTTATATGTAATTAATTATACTAATACCTCAATAAAGTTTAAAGCATCCGCCCTAGCTTTTTCTAGAATTTTATGCCATGTTTTATAATAAATAGGCAATATCATTTTATTACGGGCAAGCATGCCTAGAAATCTAGCCAACAGTTGAGCCTCTTCATCAATTGGTTGCCTATCAGAGTTTTTAGACACTACAATACGCTCGTTAAGAGGTAGTGCAAACAATTCCTTCAAAGTTGTCTGACCTTTTGTCCTCCATTGACCATTGTTATCAACTGCAACAAATAAAAAATAAATTTGTAAAATCGTAATACTTTTATCATTATACTCGAATTCTACAATTAGGGTATATGATATTTGCATTCAAATTTAAAGCATAATTAATTGATGGGATACTATCTAAACCTGGACCTCCAGTATTGCAAGATCCAATATTAGTTTAATAGTTAGAAGTGACGGAGTTAGATCCGATAGTATGTTCATTTCCCTCCAAAGGATTCAGTCCATAGCCAATATCAACACGTGCCGCAGATAATTCTAAACTAATATCTCTGATATGTATTGCTTTCAACCTACTCTTTTGCATTATAGCTTACCTAGATCATAAAAGCAAATATAGAAAAGATATTAGTTTAGAACATATATAAAGACATTGAGAATTTATGAAATCAAAACCTATGATATATAAAGAACATATCAATTTAATTAAATCAAAAAATAATGTATGATTTAGAATACACTAATTATACAATAATGAATGTGACATTAATTACATACAATCATTTACTACATTATGTCTTAAACACTCGAATTACAAATTATAGATGCATCATTTCGTGGTTCATAAATGTCTTTAGTAACATCTTCGTCGACCCACTGATCATAGGTACTGGAGATATTTTCATCCAAGTTTTGTTCAGCAAAAGGATAACATTCAGTTTCATGTTCAACATCATCTCTGGTATCTAACCCTATATCAAATAAGTCTCTAGGTGAGTTTCGGAGAACAACAAACCAACCCAATTCTTTGGGATCTTCAGAGTAAAAAACTTATTTGACTTGAGATAAAAAAACATAAGATTCATCGATGAGTTGTTGTCCAGTGTGAATTAATCAAGAAAAATTCACAAGTGTAAATCTATACTGATTTTTTTAATACTCCTTGCAATATTCACATCAGCCTAATCACACCGAAATAAGATAACTTTTTACTTACCATAATAATCCAACTCAATGATATCATTAATCATGCCATAATAGTTAACATTTTCCTCTAAATGGTTTGTGTTCCTAGCACTAGCATAACTAGTAGTTGATGAAGTCATAACAACTCCTGAATTTTGTGTATTTATAAATCTCTCATACGATTTAGTGTGAAATCTAAATCTATTGATGATGAAACCTTTGTATCATTTCATAATTCGATTTAGACCATGTGAAAGACACTTCATCTCTTCACTAACAAGCCTTCTACTCCAAACATATAAAAGTGGAATAAATATATATATGTTATTAATGTTAGTTATACCATAAACATTCTATGTAGATTTCTTATAATGGGAAGTATGGCATTACTTACAATTGCTCCTAACCATTCATGAAAGTTTTTGATGAGCAACTTAGTAAGCTCTCGAGGGTTTGATTATTGATAATGTGCAGGATCTTTCAAATTATTTTTACACTCACTACAAAGCATCATGATAAAGTATTAACAATAAAAAAAAAGACAATAAATTATGCTTAATGTAATGAATAATTTCCTCGCTAAAAAACTTACATGCAAAATGATTCAATTAAGTCATGATGAAAAAGAACATATCGATGTGCTTGTGCCCAAAATTTATCATCTAACTCTACCATTTCAGTTTTGCCTATTGATTGTCCAAAACTTTGAAAAAGATAACTGTAGACAAAGTCAGTATGCTACATATCAACATTTCTCAATGGTCTATTAAATCTTGTTTCAACATCTTCCAAATAATGATAACAAAATATCATACACTCTTCTGCTAAATATCCTTTAGCAATAGAATCTTTCAAATAGCATTTGTTGCGATAATAAGACTTTAACCTCCCTAAAAACCTATAGCTTAAAACATTAGTCATATGTTCTTTTAAGTAGAGTGGCTTGATCATCAATAAAAATGCTATCAATCTATTAACAAATAATACATTTCGATAGGATACATCCATCGATCATAAACCAGCTCACTGACTTTTGTTTCATATGGAAGAAGGATAACCAAATGGATCATAATAGTGAAGAAGTTTGGAGGGAAAATCTTCTCTAAATGGCATAAAATAATTGCAGCTCGATTTTGAAGTTTGTCAAGCTCTTCCATATTCATATATTTCTCACATAGAGATTTAAATATTTTACTCAATTCAATTACCACAAAAGTAACTTGCTTCGACATTGATGAACGTAAAGCAATTGGAAGTAAGTTTTGCATCAAAATGTGATAATCATGTGACTTCAATGAAGAAAGTTTTTGTTTTTTCATATTCACACATCTCGATATATTTTATGCATAGCCATCTAAAACTTTAACATTTTTTAAAACCTTGCAAAACACATCTTTTTCAACTTTAGAAATCTTAAAGCAAGCAGCAAGCAATCGATATTTGCCATTAGAAAGCAACTTTGGATAAAGGTCTGGGCGAATCCCCATATCAACTAGGTCAAGCTAACTCTTTAAATCATCATTGGATCATCTATTCATATTGAGAATTGTCTTGATAAAATTTTCGCAAACATTTTTCTCTATGTGTATTAAATCAAGGTTATGGCGTAATAAATTATATTTTCAATAAGGTAACTCAAAAAAGATACTTTTTTTTTACAGCTTAGACTCATTGGGGTCATCTTTTTATTGTCTTCTTCATCACTTTGAATATCAAGATTACCAACTTCAGTATTAGTATCACCAATTTGCATAATATGAGGTCAGACACCTTCAAAGATGTACCTCACTTTTTTCTTTGATGGAGTCATTTTTTCATAAGTGAAATTAATATCTTTTAACTTTGATAAAATATTAGACTTTAATAGGTAAAGTGATCTCCTCAACTCTTCAGTTCCATCAAAGAGATGTTTTTGGAATTTAAATTGATGATTATCATCTAACTATCGATGATGTCCTATATAACAAAACTTCTTACCATTAGGTAACCACTTCGAACATGTCTGTATAATACAACATGGACAAGCATAATGACCTTTTGTACTCTAATCAGATAAATTCACATAAGCAAGAAAGTCATTGATAGTCCATAATAAAATAGTACATATATTGAAATTTTTTTTTTGATACATCATAGGTCTCAACTCTTTCCTATAATTGCTTTAACTTTTTAATAAGAAGTTATAAATAGATGTCTATATCATTATCCGAACCTTTTTCTCCGAGAATTATCATAGACAGTATAAATGACTATTACTTCATAGTAATTCATGGTGGTAAATTGTAAAGAATCAATACAACTGGCCAAGTATTATAAGAAGTACTCATTATTTTGAATGGGTTGAATCTATCAAATGCTAGTCCAAGCATAACATTTTGAGGATCAGATACAAAGTCTAAAAACCTAAAATGAAATGATTTTCATGCCAAAGAATCTACATGATGCCTCAATGATCCATTATCCGTCCACTTCTCATGATGCCACCTTATTGAATTTGTAGTTTTGGAAGACATGAAGAGTCGTTGAAGTTTTGGTATTAATAAAAAATAGCGTAAAACCTTAACATACTTTTTTGACACATACCTCATCACCATCCTTATTCAACCTTTCATCGGGTTTTTGTCCACCCAATGAGAAATACCACATAAATGACAAGATTTTTAATTTTTTCTATCAACCCAATACAACATGCAATCATTGGGACAACTATGAATTTTTTCATATCCGAGACCTAAATCATTGATCATCTTTTTTTATTCCTTACAAGATTCAGGGATTTTTACAAAAGAAAACATTTCATTCATAAACTCCAATAATAAAATTAGAGAGTTTTTCATTCATCCACATAAGCATTTTAAGTGAAAAAGATGAACACAGAAAGATAACCTTAAATACTTTGATCCCTCATAAAGTTCTTCATTCATATCCTTAAGCAACCTATAAAATATTGATGCTTCTTTTCTGGGTTATTGGTCACGCACACCAATCTTAGGTTCACCAAATTCATTCATTTCAACATTAGACTGATTAAATCCTTCATTTTAGGGAGAAAAATTATGAAAATATTGGTTATAAATGTTAAAAGCATCTCACAACATGCCTTCAATGTCATCTGCTATAAAAAGATCATATTGGTGTTGAAGAGCCCTTAAAGTTGAAGGAACTCTAATGAAAGACATTGATGGTACAGACTCTCTATGAAAATATCAATTAACATATCGTGAAAGAAATCTAATACAAATTAAATATTCAAAAACAACTTGATGTATTTGCCACTCGATATTAGCACACTTTACACATGGGCATAATATCATATTATCTTCACTTGTATTCTTAAATGAAAAAATTAAAAAAATTTTTCACTCCATCTTTGTACTCGTGACTTAATCTTGACTTTTACATTCAACTCTTATCCATTTAGTGCTTGCTACATTATCAAACCGAATGTATATAAATAATTTATATGAAAACAAACATGTACAATACTTAAGTTTACTATGTTTTAAATAAAAGATAATAATAAGACCAATACTTACAGAAAATGAGAACTCCTTGTTATGAAGTAATTTATCAGCTACCAGATATTATGAATGTAAAACTCTGTTGCTAACATAGACAGTACCCAAGAGTATTTATAATTGGAGTTGAAATAAGGTGGGTTTTGGAGAAAATTGTTTAAACCAAAAAGAAAATCACAAATTGCAAAAGCTGAAAGAATAGTCGAATGAAGTAAAAGCTAAAGTAAATAAGTAATGAATAGTCAAAATAGGGTTTTAAAAGACAATGTTCGAATACTAAAAGCTGAAGGAAAGGAAAAGTAAATTGTACTTGGTTTGAAAAGAGAAATAGTAAAATAATGAAGATGAAGCTTGAAGTTGGTGATTGGATGCACTAAGTTTGAAAAAAATTTTATTACAACGAATTATGGAAGATGTTTACTAAGAAAAATGCCTACAATAATTTTCTCGTAAATATTTTTTGAATATATTATAGGCACCTTCAACAGAGTCATAGTAGAATTGTTTGAGATTATTAAAGGGGTTTACACCATAAAAACACCTTCACTAATTTCATCTAATTTTTTGGTATATTTATTAAAGGTATTTTTAGCATAATACATCTTCAATGATTTTCTCATTTTTATCTGTGAATATCAATGAATATGATTTTTTACTAAAAATACTTTCAATAATTTTTTTTTAAAAATTGTTTGAGATTATAAATGCGTCTTCTGTTGAAAATGCCTTTAATATTACACAACTTAAATTTTAAGGGATTATTAAAGGCTTTTATTCTAGAAAAATACCTTCACTAATTCGTTTTATTTTTTAAAGCAATTTATTGAAGGCATCTTCTAGTGAAAATGCCTTTAATATTTCACTGTTCGAATTTTAAAACTATTAGTGAAGGCATTTATTATAGAAAAACGCCTTTACTAAATGCTTTTATTGTATTTTATGTACAAACGCATTCAAAATTATTGGTATTATTAATGGCGTCTTTCAATGAAAAATGCATTCAATATTCCAAAACTTAAAATGTTTTACGGTTAGTGAAGGCATTTATTCTAGAAAAACACCTTCACTGATTACATTTAATTTATGTGCATAATTATTAAAGGTATTTTTTTATAACAACCGCCTTCAATAATTTCCTTCTAAAAATTTTAGGATTATTAAAGACGTCTTCTACTAAAAAATGCATTGAATATACTAGTACTCAAAACGGTTAGTGAAGGTGTTTATTTCAGAAAAATACTTTTAATAATTTCTTTAAATTTTGTACATAATTATTGAAGGTATTTTTTGAAAACAAACGCCTTCATATATTTTTCTTTAAAAACTTTTAAGATTATTAAAGGTATCTTTTACTGAAAAACGTATTCAATATACCAGTACTTAAATTTTAAAATGGTTAGAGAAGGTATTTATTCCAGAAAAATACCTTTAATAATTTCTTTTAAGTTTAGTACATAATTACTGAAGGTGTTTTTTTATAATAAATGCCTTTAATAATTTCCCTTTAAAAAATTTTGGATTATTAAACGTGTCTTCTACTAAGAAACGCCTTCAATAATTCCTTTTAAATTTGTACATAAATATTGAAGGTATTTTTTGATAACAAACGCCTTCAATAATTTTCTTTTAAAAATTGTTAGGATTATTAAAGATGTCTTCTAGTAAAAAATGCCTTCAATATACCGCTACACAAATTTTAAGACAATTATTGAAAACGTATATTCCAGAGAAATACCTTTAATAATTTTTTTTTAAATTTTGTAGATAATTAGTGAAGGCATTTTTTTATAAAAACTACCTTCATATATTTTCTTTTAAAAAATTTTAGAATATTAAAGGCATCTTCTACTGCTAAACGCCTTCAATATACGAGTACTCAAATTTAAAGAAGGTTAGTGAAGGCATTTATTCTAGGAAAATACCTTCACTAATTTGTTTTAATATTTGTATATAATTATTGAAGGTGATTTTTTAGAACAACCACCTTCAATAATTTTCTTTAAAAAAATTTTGGGATTATTAAAAGCGTCTTTTAATATAAAATACCTTCAATAATTTGTTATAATTTTTTAAAGTTATTTATTGAAGGCATTTTCTACATAATGGGCCTTCAACAATTCCTTCCATTCTTATCACAGGGATATTAGTAAAGGTGATTTTTTACTTAAAACGCCTTTAATAATTTTGTTTGAAAATTATTTTTTGGATTACTAAAGGTGTCTTTTTGTAAAAAATACCTTCAATAATCTTTAATAAAATTTTAAGGGGATTATTGAAGGTGTTTTTTCCAGAAAAATACCTTTAATAATAATTTTTATATTCATTTCCCTGTCTTGAACATCGAAATCACAAACTGTTAATACACAGACCGATTAAAAGCTGCATTAATCAACCAAACTAAACCCATAAATACATTTTTATCAGACCATTGGTTTTTTTATCCCTATTGTCGCGACCGACCTTCAACAAATCAATGGTGTACACCTCTCTTTTTTTCAATGTATCTTTTTTTTTTACTTTACTGTATTATTTATAATATTCGATATAGATTTTATTTTTTTCGGTTCCTTAATATTTACATATGCATTTATATATTTTTATTAATTTCACCATAAGCATAGTCATCCAAGCACATTTCATTGCATGTATGTTGTTTCTTTGTAGTACGCCTTAAATATTATGGTTTGCTGAACCTTATTGTCTGATATTGTTTTGCTTAATGGTATTATATGATATTGAGGGACTGAATCTTATGCTGAATGGTATGTTGAATGGTTTGCTGAATGATATGCTGAATAGTTTGCTGAAGGGTGTATTTAAGCACATTGGTGATTGGTTTGCTGATTGGTGTTTCTGTACGTAGTATGATATTGGTTGTATTTAATTACATACAATGTTAAATTTAGACGGTCATTTTGTGTAATTCGTATAATTATGATCAAGATTGTAGGTATTATGGATTCTGAACAACATCATTCTCTTTCTAATGAACATGCATAAGACACACTTATAGGCCAAAAAAGAAAGGGAAGGGGCCCAAATAAACAAATTAAAGTGAGTGATATAAAAATTCACATTGACTTCAATCAAAGTAGCCAGCCTGTATCTGAAGAAGTTGCCAAGTTGGCTACTCATGTTGGAGCCATCGCCCATTGTAGGATTTCAATTACGTAAACCAACTAGCGATGAGTTTCTGATGATCTAAATGATGATATATGGTAGTCGATTGTGGTACATTTATTCAACTATTTCATAAAATTTGTTAAATGATAATTTAATTAAAATTCAATATATTCATACTAATTGTGTTAACTTATTTAAGAACGGTTCGACGTCCCAATTGACTACAAAAAAATTTTGTTACAATTTGCTAAGAAAGCATTCAGAGACTTTAAAAGTAGATTGACAACCCAATATATTTCATCGCTAGCTGGTGAAGGTGATGTATTGGTTGTTTCACCTGCATCATATACAAATGTAATAAGTGTTGAAGATTGGATAAATTTTGTTCAATATCGACTTTCAAAATATTTTTCAGTACGCAAACTCATTACCAAAAAATTGTTTATAAGTCTTTATGCAATATATATTTTGATCTTCATATGTGATTGATGAAATTTCTTTATTATATAGAAAATCAAAGAAAACCAATGGAACATTCAGGCCAAACAACAATATCACCATCGAACAACAAGAAAAAGATATATAAATGTAAAGTATGAGCTTATATGTATTCACACACTTGTTTTATACTCATTAATGAATATTTATGAACATTTATTTCATACATTTTGATTATTATATTACGATAATTTAATAGGAATCAGCTAGCTTCGGCACCAAAGTTTTTAGATAGGATATCTGAAAATAAGGACATCTACATAAAGATGGATCCTTTGCAAATGAAACAATCACAAAAATGGCAAAAAATATTGTATGTATAACTGTATTTTTAATATCATGTATGATTGGCATTGTGGTTGTATGCATGATTGTATACTAGCTTGTATAGATTTGTTATTATAGGTCATCTTATTATTATCTTTCAGGATAATTATGTTGCCAAAGTCAAATTTAGTGAAGTGACAACCTAGTATGGTGAAGATCCATTGTCTTTAGCATTAGGCGCTAAAAAAAGGCCTAGTCGGGTTCATGGGGTTGGTAAATTTGTCTTGCCATTAAAGTTTTTTAGTAATCAACCCAAAACCTCACAAATGAGAAATGCACAATATGAAGCAATTATTGAATAACAACAGCAATGAATTGATGATCAAAAGTAACACCTCAATGAGCAACAACAAAGACTCACTGCTTTGGAGGCCATGTTAGCAGTAATGCAGCATAGCTTGCCAGTAGGCCAATCTGATAGCACCGTCCTCGTAAGACAAGCTTCCGTTGTAAGTGAGGCAGCGAACCTATCTTTCGCTACCACCCACGAAGTATGATTTTGTTTATAAGTTTAATATTAATTTGTTTATTATATTTATTAATTTGGTTTTAATACTTATATTTCATTATATATTGTAGCAAGATGTTAGGAATCAGAGTATGACCTTTGTTCAAGCTACCATAGATGAGTTATCTAATTATTTGCTGGAGCATTTATCCAGAGAAAACTTCATAAACATTGAGTCTGAAGAAAGGTTATTTGATAAACCATCATTTTTTTTCATTGGTGTGGAGGAGATTAAAGAATTTTGTGAACAGGATGAATTATCTGGTGTTGATGTTATTGTTTAAATGAGGTTAGCATATAAATGCAAAAATGCACATTCAATATGTATTAATCTATATTACAGTGTAATGCTAACTAGCATTGTTATTGTTATTGTGCAGCTTCCTATTTAGAGAGCTCAAGAGAAGATAGTTGACCAACAGTTTTAGATTCGTTGACCCTAACTTCATTAGTGAGCAAAGTGGCACAATCGCTTATCGTGCTAATCATGTGATTGATTACATGAAAAGATCGACTAATTATTATTTGCTCCCGTATAATGCACAATAAGTTATATTCCAACCTTAATTTTTTCAACCTTACCCAAATCTGATATGATGTGTAATCTGAGTATATCATTGTTATTATTTTGCAGTCGTCATTGGGTGCTTTTTGTGATTGACACCAAATCCTTAATGCCATACTTACTTAATTCAGTTAATCCAACAGCGATGTCTAACCCCGATATTCAAACTTTTATAAAGAGGTATTACACTTTATTATATTATATATATTTTGTTTCTTCATAAGTAATTTTATTTATGTATTAAGTAATTTTTTTCTTTTCAATTTAAGGTAATATCTGCATTCGATAAGAAGATAAAAAAATTGAAATATGTGTCATTACTGGTAAATGTGAAATTTATTCTTTTATGTTGAGTTTGTGTAGATAAATGTTTTCTAAACCCACTCAATTTAATTTTCAGGTACCTCGTCAAACCTGTAATATTGAATGTGGATATTATGTCCTTCGTTTTATGTGGGAGATAGTTTTATATGATTTTATGACCACACCATTCAAGGTTAGTATAAATTTCATAAACTCGTTATATCTTCAAAAAAATAAAAAGATAAATTAAGTTCTCATTTATTAACATTTACTTCTAATTTTTTTTTAGTGAAAGGGTAAAGAAAGCTTCATGGTAGAAAATTTGGATGAAGTCCATAAAGAATGGTGTGAGTATGTATTATCATTTACCAATGTTGATAAACCTTGAGGTTAGACATTATTGGTTGAATGCAAATATATAAGAAACAAATTGTTGTAATGTTTTTAACATGCCATGTTGAATGAAAAATTTAAGTTTGTAGATTGGGGTATTGGTTTAATATTATTAGTATACTTAATATGAATACACTATTTGTCCTTAATATATTATTGAGTATGATAATTTCAAAAAAGTATATTAATATAACAACGTTATCAATTTTAAATTCGGATGTATGATCAATTTATTGAAACACAACAATGTTCATTGTGTAAATTTCAAAATGTAATTCGTAGTATCATAATATAAATCAAATGTTTTATGGTCATAAATATACAACTAACTTCAAATATTATCTAAGCATAAACCTATAATTGACTTGACATATATAATATGAAAATTGTATTTTTAATGGGATTAACGAAGATGTTTTTAGCAAGAAAATGCCTTCAATCATCACTAACAAAATGTTATTGAAGGCATTTTTAACCAAAATAGCCTTCAATAATCCCACTAAAAAAATTATTGTTTGGACTATTAAAGGCGTTTTGGGTAAAAAAAACGCCTTCAAGAATTCGTACTAACTTTTTTGTATGGATTATTGAAGATATTTTAAAAAAAATCACCTTCAATAATACCAACTAAAAATTAATTGAATGGATTATTGAAGGTGTTTTTGGCCAAAAACGCTTTCAATAAATTGCCTTTAATAATCCATACTAAAAATTTATTAATTGGATTATTAAAGGCTAGTTTGGCCAAAAACGCCTATTATAATCGGTTTTATATTTTACCTATATATTACTAAGGGCATTTTCTTTACCAAAAATACTTTCAATATTCTCTCCAAAATTTTTTGGAGAAATTGGTAAAAGCATTTTTGTCTAGAAAATGTCTAGAATAATCAATTATAAATAATATTTTCAAAAACCCAAAAAAAGCTAAAGGGAGGGATAAAACTTTCCATACTTTATGATTAACATCCGCACGATCTGAAATTTTTTATATGATATTTATTGAAGGCGTTTTTTACCAAAAAAGCCTTCAATAAGCTAGTGAAATTTTTTATTGGAATTAATAAAGGTATTTTTTGTTGAAAACACCTTCAATAATCGTATATATTTTTTTATAAAGGGATTATTAAAGGTGCTTTCGACCAAAAACGCCTTCAATAATCCATTTCATATTTTGGTATAGATTATTAAGGGTATTTTTCTGTTAGAAATGCCTTGAATAATCCCTAACAAAATGTTAGTGATTGCGTTTTTCAAAAAAATTACCTTCAATAATTCGACCATTCAAATTTATCGTGTAGAATATTAAAGGCGTTTTGAGCCAAAAACGCTTTCAAGAATCCGTTTCAACTTTTGTGTATGGATTATTGAATGTGTTTTTAATAAAAATCACCTTTAATAATCCATACTAAAAATTTATTGATTGGATTATTAAAGACAAGTTTGACCAAAAATACTTTCAATGATCAGCTCTATATTATTCTTATGTATTACTAAGGGCATTTTCTCTGTCAAAAACGCCTTCAATATTCTCTCCAAAATTTTGTGAAAAAATCGATGAAGACATTTTTGTCAAAAAAATACCTAGAATAATCAATTACAAATAATCTTTGCAAATACCCAAAAAAAGGCTAAAATGAGGGTCAAATCTACCACATTATGGTTAACATTTGTATGTATAAAATTTTTTATATGATATTTACTGAAGATGATTTTGACCAAAAACACCTTCAATAAAACTATACAATTTTTTGCTAGAATTAGTAAAGGCGTTTCTTGTAAAAAAATGCTTTCAATAATTATATACATTTTTTTATGAGGTGATTATTGAAGGCATTGCCTGTCAAAAATGCCTTCAGTAATTTGCTATCAATTTTTTTAACAAGATTATTCAAGGCATTTTAGTTGATAAATGCCCGCTAATATCAAGTCTTAGATGGCATTTACAAGTAATAACGTCGCTATTTGAATATTTAGTTGTATTTTGATAATAAACGCCTTAAGTTTTATAAAAACACGAAAGCTAGCAACGTTTGTAAGTGAAACGCGATCATAAAACTATCACTAATCTTCTATTTTCTTATAGTGCATGTCAGTATTAAAAAAATTTCAAAACTTTTAAAAATTAAAAAAATAAAAAAATCTATGAATTTTAAAAAAAGGTTAAATACATATTTGGCTCCTGAACATTGTAATTTTGATCACATTGATACCTAAAAAGTTTTTCTATCACATTAGTATCTGAATTTTTAAATTATTATCACATTAGTATCTTTGACTAATGCTATTAGTCAATTTTGCTGATGTAGCATAAATATCCAATATGATGTTGATACGTGTCAAAAGTTCAATCAACACCACATCATCATTACCACGTTATGCCTACATTATCTTTAAAAGAAAATTTCATAAAAAATTTAAAAGTTTTCTAAAAGATTTTTTAAAAATTTTTTAATTGATATCCTTAATGCATCAGCAAAATTAAAAATTCAAAAGAGTTAAAAAAATTTTTGAAAAATTAAAACAATAAAAAACTCTTGAAAACAAAAAATTCTAAAAATTTTAAAAAATTTGAAAAAGTTTTTAAAAATTTCCCAAAATTTTCAAAAACATAAAAAATTTTAAAATTCCAAAAATAAACTGAAAACAAATATGAAAAATTTTAAAAAAACAAAAGCAAATTCTGAAAAAAAAAAAAACTAAATATTGAAAAATAGTAAGAATTTCAAAATAAAAATCCCAAAAGTTATATAAAAATAAAAAAATAAATTGAAATTTCTTAAAAAAAATATATGTAAGATTTTTAAAAAAACAAAAAAATCCTAAAATTTTCCAAAAATATAAAAAATTTCATAAAAACTAAAAATTTTATAAAAATTGAAAAATCGAAAAAAATATGAATAGTTAAAATATTGAAAAATTAAAAAAAAAACATATTTTGAAAAGAAATCTAAAATATCGAAAAATTAGAAATGTAAAACTTTAAAAAATATATGGAAAAAATCTCCTAAAACTTCAAAAAAAGCAAAAAAATTTTTAAATTCCAAAAGATTTTGAAAAAAGTATAAAAATTCAAAAAATAAAATTAAAAATTACGAAAAGCTGAAATTTTCAAAAAAAGAAAAAAAATCATACAGGGCAAACTTTACTTTTATTTTTATATATTGATTTTTTTATTTTTTGCTTTTAATTTTTTTTCAATTTTAGATTTTTTCTTTTTTGGGAATTTTTAAAAATATTTCAATATTTTTTTATTTTTTTTATTTTTTAAAAATATTTTAGATTTTTTAAAATTTTGTTGGGATGAAATTAATTTTTAGTTTTTTAGGATTTTTTAAATATTTCATATTAGTTTTTATTTTTTTCATATTTTTAAATTTTTGTTGGATTTTTAAATATTTTCATTTCTTTAATTTTTAATTTTTAATTTTTAATTTTTAATATTTTTTAGTCTTGTTGGTATTTTCTTAAAATTTTACTATTTTTAAATTTTTTAGGTTTTTAGAATTTGTTTTTGAATCTTTTGGATTTTTTAATTTGTCATATTTTTCCTTTTTTAAATTTTTGGAATTGTTTTTAAAAATTTTTTATTTTTGGGATTTTTTAATTTTCAGATCTTTGAATAATTTTAGGATATTTTAAAATTTTTTCTGATTTATTTTGAATTGATCATTTTTCATAAAATTGTTTTTGAATTTTTATTTTTTAGATTTTTTCAAAATTTTTAAAATTTTTTTTAAAATTTTTTTCTGATATTATCGTGAAATAACTGGACGTGTTTGACACATATTATAATTTTATTAGATATTATTATTATATCAGTAATTTGATTAAAGTAATTAGTTTGAAATATTAAAATATATGATGGAATAAAAATTCATGTATTTAATTATAATTTTTTTTTTAGATATCAAATTGTTAAAAGACTCTATAGTACAAAGACTATTTTATATTTAACCTTTTCTTATAAGACCTCACCCTACTATCGGCAGAAACATGATCTCAGGCCTATTTATTCGACATGCCAGTTTTTTTCTTTTGCCTTTTCGTCGATGGTAGGCATTGAAGGCTAGGCCCTAAAAGAATTTTTTGTTGTTTTTTATAGAGTAGGGCTACATATAATAAAAGTATTGTTGTCATTCGCTCAACATGTCCATAGCTTATTTTAAGGATTTAAGTTAAAAATGTTAAAATTTTAATGGGTTATAAAAATTTAGTTTTACTAGCATACATAGTTTCTAAACTTAATTTTTATTTTGGTTCTTAAATTTTAAAAAGTTTTACATAGATTCCTTATTGCCAAAGTTGTCATAATTTGATTTTTTTGTTTATAGAACTATCTATATGGACGGTAAATGCCAATAAGTGCCACATGATGATATCAACCGGCATCTCACATGCTACAAAAGTAATCAAAATAAAATTTTTCAAAATTTAAATATCAAAAATAAAACTATCTTAAAATTTTATATATTTCATAAATATTTTATAAAATATTAATTTTAAAATTATAGTTTTATATTTTTGTTGTAATATAATTTATTAGTTATTTTTTAATAGGAAATAGATTTCAAAAATTAAAATTATGTTAAAATTTTCAAATTTCTTTTTTAAAAATTCAATATCATTTTAAGAATAAAAAAATTTGTATTAAAAATATTCTTAAAAATTTACTTTTTAAAATATTAAACATCTTTTATTTTTCTTTTTTCATATATATTTTATAAAATATGTTTTATAAACAAGAAAAAAGGAAAAAGAAATAAAAATTTCATTTTCATACATTTCAAAAATATTTTATAAAATATTATAATTTAAAATATTTTTATTATGATATGATTTATCAATAAAATAATATTTTTAAAAGAAAATAGAGTTTTAAAAAATTAAAATTAAGTAAAATTTTCAAAATAAATTTTTAAAAGTTCATATCATTTTAAAAAATCAAGTAAGAATTTTTTCATCAGTTTGAAAAAATTAAACAAAAACTCTATATTATTTTTAAAGATTATGTAAGAATTTCCATATCATTTTAGAAATAGACTTCTTAATCTATTCAAAAATTTATTTTCTATCCAAATAATATAATTTGAATTTATTTTTTGTTAGAAACTTTATATTCATATAAAATAAAAATATAATTTAAAATATTTCTATTTTTTATAAAAAAAATTTGAAAAGTGAAAAATAAAAAATATATAATATTTAAAAAATAAAATTTTCAGATAGAAAAAAAATGTTTTGTTATGATTTATGAGTACAATAATATTTTAATAGAAAAATATTTTTTGCTTTTAAAATGATATTAAATTTTTAAAAAAATTAAAAAATTTAACTTAATTTTAATTTTTGAAAATCTATTTTATATTAAAAACAAGCAGTCTAACTAATAAATTATATTACAACAAAAAATATAAAATATAATTTTAAATTTTAATATTTTATGAAATATAAAAAATATTTGACATAATTTCATCATTGGTCCCTAAACTTTGAAAAAATTTTATATTAATCCCTCTTCTACCACGTGTGATACAACTGACGTTATTACGTGATACTAACTAGCATTTATCATCAATTTAGATGATTTCATAGATGAAAATGTTAAAATAAGATAACTTTCAATAAGTAAATATCTAATTAAAACTTTTTAAAGATTAAGGACCAAAATAGCATTTGAGTCAAACTTTAGGGACTATAGATGTATTAACGCAAAATTTTATGTAGAGTTAAGTATTCATTTGCCCATATCCATACATATTCTATCGATTTTGTATCTAAATAAATAAAATCATCAGCTTAATACTTTAACTTTTATTCTACCATTTACTTTGATACCTTGAACTAACTTCATTAAACACCTTACTGATGTGGCATGAATATCCAATAAGATACTGATATATATTAAAAAGTTCGTCAAAGCCACAACACCAATTGCCATGTCAACACTCAAAGAAAATTTCAAAACAAAATTTTAAAATTTCTTTAAATTTTTAAAAAGTTTTGGAAATATTTTAAAAATTAAAAAAAATAACTATCTTAAAGTGTTTTTAAAATTAAAAATATCACAAAAGTTTAATAAAAATTTAAAAAATTCAAAAACATTTTATGAAATTCAAAAAATAAAAATTTTAGTAAGAATAAAATTTTCTTAAAATTCATAAAAATAAAAAATAAAAAAAATTTTGAAAATTTCACAATAATCTTAAATTTTTAAAATTTGTAAAAGCCTGAAAAATTAAAAATTGTCAAAAATCTATAACATTCTTTAAAAATTTTAAAAATTAAAAATTTTCTAAAAAATAAAAATCTTAAGTTTTTTTTAATTTTTATATTTTTTTGAATTTTTTGGATTTTTATTAAAATTTTTAATTTTTATATTTCCCTAATTTTTTATAACTTTATTAAAATGTTTATATTTATTGAAAATTTTTAAGTTTTCTAAAATTTTTAAAATTGGTTAGAAATTTCTTAAATTTTTAGATTTTTTTAAAATTTTTTATTTTTTTAATTTTCAGTCTTTTAAGTTTTGTGAATCTTTTTTTAATTTTAAGAAATTTGTATTTTTACTCAACTTTTTTATATTTTTGAATTTTCAAAAAATTTTGAATTTTTATTAATGTTTGTTAGATTTTTTGAATTTTTTTAAAATTCATAATTTTTTTATTTTTTATAATTTTTTTTAAAATGTTTCATTTTTTAATTTAAAAATTTTTAAAATTAAAAAAAATTTTAACTTTTTTAAAATTTTTTAAAAAATTTTCTCTTAATGTTGATGTGACAATTGATGATTTTTAAAAATATATTATGTCATAAGTCTACGAAATATATGTATATTTTCAATGTGTGCGCTTATAGCTATCATAATGATTATATCCTAAAACTTATTCAATAGACAATTCAAAAGTACATAGGGTTACCATCATTTTTTTATTTTTTTTATTTGTAATTGGCCCTTAAGAAATTTATCATTTAATAAAATCGTAAAGTTAATTAAGATATATTAATAAGATTTGTTTTTTGTTACGAAAAATAAAATTTGGATTCATAAGTATGATTATATGTATGAAAAATATTTGCATCTTCATAGCATATTTTTTAAAACGATATCTATTAATTACATGTCATCTTTTATATCTAGATAAAAATATCTTAATTTTAATTCTTAAAAATAATCTCCTTAATTCCTTTTAATATCCCAAATTCTCTTTCTAGAAAAATGGATCTTTTTATTATGAATAAAGTTAGTACCTTTGTTATTGAAAATTTTTTCTGAATTCCTTAACATTTAGATGTAATTAAGAAAAAAAAATTTCAATTGAGAATTTTCACAATAACCATTCAAATTAAAGATAATATTTCTTTGTAAAGAATTCTTATCGAAATTTCCACTAACGTCTAAGAAAATTCCCAAAACACCATTTTTACTTATAAATATTATCTTTTTTAAAAAATTAAATGATCCCATATTTATTAATAATTCATAAAACATTTTAACAACAGTTCCATCATCCACAAAAGAATTTACTTTATTTTTATCATTATCAAAATATATTTCTATTCATTAACATATATTAAAAGCAAATAAACAAATGTTAAAATAGCCTTTTCTTAATAAAAAAATTATACCTCACTTGGGCTTTGAATTTTAGCTAAAAATAAGGCCCAATTAAATGGTTCAAGCAAGATCGGGTTTAGTTGGATTCTGGGTCAGGTCCATCAGATTTGGTCAATTTGCTCATTTCCTTCTTCTTTTCTTTTTCCTTTTTTTTCCCCCTTCCTATCCTCCAAAACTCATGTTTTGCCTTCATCATAAAATCCAATTTTTTTTTCACTTCATCATAAAATCCAATTCTTTTGTGTAGATTTATTTTAATACAAATCTTAATGTCTGTTGTTTGTTTGCCTATTATTTGGATATATACTAGTGTGAATGAATTTGATCGGCAAAGAGGCAAGACCCAAATCTTTCACCATTTCATTTGTAATCCCATATCAAATAAGTTTTCTCCATTTCAGGACTTCGAAATATAAGGTTTCATTTCACCTTATATAATCAAATCAAAATTAATTTTCTATTTAAGGTTTTGCTAAGTAAAAATATGATAAAGGATAAAAATAACAAACTTATTAATCTAATAATTCAATTATAAAATAAAAAATTAATTATGAATCTTATGTCATAAATACAATATTTGCATAGCTAAAATTAATTATATGGTTGTTGACAAATGTAGCCTAAACACTATTATATTATAGATAAATCATCTTTCGATACACACACATGCAAATACATACACATATAAATATGTATGTATATATATTTATTTATTTAATAAAAATTTACTTATAGAATCCTTAAATATACATATAACATGTGAAAGAATAAAAATCAATATTTTTAGTTTTATTATTTACTTTCATTTTTTATTCATTATAATATGAAGAATAACGAATATTTATTTTCTCATATGCAATGAAAACAATATTTTTTTATATACAATAAAAACAAGAATAAAAACATAAGTCTATATTAGTTAAATATCTGTTCTTATTTTTTATTTTTATTAATTCACACTTTATATGTTATCTATATAAACTCTAAAAGTTGTTTATTTGTTTTTCTTCAAAACTAATATATATATTATAATAAAATTGCTTATCACCAAAAGTATAAATGTTCAATTACTAGATAAACAATAAAAATTTTTTTCATGATCATTAATTCAATAGAGACAAATATCATAAAAAAGTTTTTAGTAGGGCCAAAGCTTGAAATTTTTAAAATTTATGAGATTTTTCTATAATAAATTTAAAGAATTTTGATACTTGAACCCCTACAATTACATGTATAAATCTGTCCCATGTATGTAAAGTTTCAAATCAATCAAATACTTCTATCATTTCAATTATGAATAGTATTTTTTAATGAATATTAACGGTTGAAATTTTATTATTATCAAACAAATACTTAAACATTTTCAATAATTTTGAAATTTGATATGCATAAATAGTTTCAATAATTTTAAAATTTGACATGCACGATCTACATGAATATATCATAAAATTTAATGATTAGAATAACAAAATATAAATCCTATAAAAAGATATAAAAGTGTATAAAATCAATTCTTTACGGCTTTAAGTAAAAAAAAAAAACTAAATTAATTTTACATTTATGTAAATAGATCTTCTATATTATATATATATATATATATATATATTATAAGTATATAAGTGGTGTTAATTAATTTACCTTTATGAAGTTCTAGTTTTCTAATTTTTTCAGTATCTTTAATATTATTTCCATTGAATTTTCAATTCCTTATACTACCTGGGTTAAATATTAAAAAAATTCCCATGCTTTTTCAAAACATTCAAATAAATCATTATCCTTTTATTGTATTTAATTGAATCCTTAAAATATTATTTTTATTTAATTAAAATTTTATTTTGCATGACAACCACTAAAATCCCTTAAATAAATAGGGGTTTAATTAAACAAAAATAACATTAAAGGTTCAATAAGAAAAAAAAATTTTGTGCTTTAAAGGTTTAATTAGAAAAATAATGCTTAGTTTAATTGAGCACAATAATAGGATATGGATTTATCTCAAAATTTTAAAAATATACGAACTTTTTTAGTATTTTAGCCTATTATCTTTAAGGCACATGAAATCTGCTAAAGCAAGGAAAACCATAATAGACTACAGTTTATGGTGTTGAGATATTACCAGCTATTTTTTAGCTCGCTTTTTTTTTTTTTTTTTGCCATTTTTATTTTCATACTGAAACATGTTTAATTCAACTTGACTTATGTAATGTAAGCAATTTGGTAAGATTCACAAATACTCATTAATCCTATAAAATTCGCAGTTCTAACACTTCTGTCAATGGACCAGGTAACAATGGGAAAATGTCAACTAAACATGGCAGCGTCTAACATATATTTAGCTCAGATGATATGCACAACAGCAGTCACGTGGTGTGACGGAAAAGTGCTGAATTCTTAATTTCTAGCGATAAGAGATTAAACTTGACAGCCTCAAATATTAAAAAAGACGTGCACTAAAAAATCATTGAAGCTAAGCAATGGCTAGGAATGTAAGCATTTTATCACCAATTATTCAATTCGATAAAACCATGGATTTGTCTGTCATTCACAATAACCTACGAGGACTAGAAATTGTTCGGAAACAGAACAACCATCATTTAAGGAAGAGCAAAAAGAAAGAAGAGGAACCCATAACAAAGAACTGACTGTGCATTAAATAGAAAGGTCGGCCAAGTCAAAAGTTCTTGAAACAGCTTTGCACCAAGAACCCACCTTCTTCTTCCTTAGTTCCTCGCTCAGTATGGGATGGAATATAGTGGAAGTTTTAATCTTCTGTCCAGAAGCAAAAATCTCATCTTCTTTCCACACTCCTATGGCTAATCCAGCAGCATATGCGGCTCCAAGAGCTGTTGTTTCTATGTCTGCTGGCCTCACCACAGAGCTCCCCAGCAAGTCCGCCTAAACATCCCAATAAAAAGAAATTATATGATCACATGACAAAGTATGAATAGTTTAGACAGGGTCTCAACATGGAATAGTAGTCATTCGACGGAAAAATAAAAGAGAAAAAGAAATCACTAAGAAGAAGTCTCTTGCATTTTCATTCCATGTTGGAGTGCCAACTTTTATATGTTGCATGGCAGCAGAGATTTTAAGAAAAAGTTCTTCAGTGGAGAGAAATTTCTATTTTAAATGCAAATTCAGACAACATGGAGACTGCATTGCATATCTAGTACAAAACAGACCAATATTTTTTTGATCAACTATTTCTGCTTGAAAAAATAACTCAAACTATCTTCCAAAGAAATTATTTTTGCATAAAACCAGCTGTTCAAATGAAGAAACAAGAAAGTCACAATTCCATGAATTTCTAATTAAATTAAAAGGTAGGGTACAGAGAAAGAATTGACAGAATCTGATTTTACCAAGCATCTGTTGCATCAACAAACAAAAATAGGTTAAAGTTCATATGGTGAGATATTAAGCCAAAAGAAAATCAAGCCATCAAGAACATGCCTCATGCATTCAGCCAACTGCTTACCAAGTCTATATGAAATTCACACAAAAAAATGGAAAAAAAAAAACTTTTTTGAAATCCATGGACTTTGGATCTATACTATTAATCTACAATGAAGGATCTTGCTGTACTAATCTTACTCTTACAAAAATATGCTACAGTATATTTATAGCAGAAAAAAGTTAGGGCTCTTGATTATTATAGTCCTATAATAATCATATTAAACCTTCATAGTTTTTTGTTTCATACAATATTTTCCACCTTCTATCTCCTGTCAGAACGCAAAGGTGACAAGAGAAAAAGAAAACCTAAAGAATTCATCCAGAGATAAATAGAACAAAAAAAAAAAAAAAACCGAAAGGTGTGTATGGTCAATGGCAAAATCATGGACCATAAAAATACCGATTGACAATAAACCAGAGAAATTGCTAATGATGAAGAAATAATATGAACGTATCTATAGCACAGTAAAAAGGATGACTGAAGTCTCCGGAGGAAAAGAACAGAGTGGAGGAGGAGGAATTCCCAAAAGGAACAACAAAAACTAAATAGACAAGAACTGAGCAATGATTACTGTAGCATTTTTAACCAAAAAAAAAAAAGTAGAAAATAAATACTGGAATGCTTAAATTCATTGAAAGCAAGAAGCAATATAATTGCAAGGGATAAAAGAGAAAACAGCAGGTATAGCATAGAACCCTAACCTGAATTTGCATCAAGAGGTTGTTGACAGTGGCACCACCATCCACTCTAAGCAAGAACTCTTCCGTTTCATTCCTAACCTCACCTTTCTCGCCTGCATCTTTGTGCATTGAATCCAATACGTCTTTCACTTGAAAACACATGCTTTCAAGCACCGCGCGAGCGATATGAGCCTTGCTTGTAAACCTTGTAATTCCAATGCAAACCCCACGAGCATCATCTCGCCACCATGGAGCAAACAATCCATTAAAAGCAGGGACAAAGTAAACCCCACCTGTGGAATCAACCTGTAATGCCAAACGTTCAATCTCGCTTGCACTGGAAATTATCCCAAGGCTGTCTCTTAGCCACTGAACTGCAGCTCCAGCAATAGCAATAGAGCCCTCTAAAGCATAATTAGTCGGTGCTTTTGGACCAAGCTTGAATGCAACTGTGCTTAGGAGCCCGTGATTTGACTTAACTATCTCATTACCTGTGTTGAGAAGGATAAAGGCACCGGTTCCATAAGTGCTTTTGGCCTCACCCTTTCGGCAAGCTTGCCCAACCATTGCAGCATGTTGATCACCAAGACATCCTGCAATGGGAATACCAGGAATAGGCCATCCTTCGGTAATTTTACCAATGACCTCAGAGTTACTTATAATTTTGGGCAGAATTTCAGCTGGTATTCCTAGAGTTTCTAATGTGGTTTTATCCCAATCAAGAGTTTTGAGATTCATGAGCATTGTCCGTGATGCATTAGAGACATCAGTGACATGTAATCCACCATTTATGCCTCCGGTTAAATTCCAGATTAACCATGTGTCTATAGTTCCAAACAACGCATCTCCCTTTTTAATAGCAGCTTTAACAGCATCCACGTTCTCCATCAACCATAGCAGCTTCACTGCACTAAAATAAGTGCTTATGGGCAAACCACATGATTCCACGAAATGTGTTCTGCCTCCTTGCAATTCTTTCTCCAATTTCCTAGTAGAAAGCCACCTCAAACATCAAAATATGGAATTCAAACTATCATAAAAGAACAGCAATTTCTGAAAAAAACACTGAACTTCAGAACCTGTCTATTGACAGAATAGCTATAGGTGTCATTCCGATAACATAATTCATAATTACAAAAAACCAAGGAATATACATCAACCCAATTCCAAGTATAAAATATATTTCTAGTTCAAGATTGAAACTTATCAAGAATCAAAGAGTTTTAACACCCAATTCAAAAACAAACAACCAAACAAAAAACTAGGCCCATTAAAAATAAGGTAAAATACAGATCAAAATAAGACCATTTTGTTTAATTATAAAAAAATTTAACCAAAAAAAAAGCAAACAACTAACAAATAAGAATAGCAAAGGAAATGGACAAAAAGGATTACCTGCAAACAGAGCTGGTACGAGCATCCATCCAAACGATGGCATTATAGAGAGGACAACCAGTAGATTTGCTCCAAAGAAGAGTTGTCTCTCTTTGATTGGTCAACCCAATTGCTTTCAATCCTCTGTCCACATTGTAACCATCAGCTGTAGCCTTGTCTACTGCCTTTGAAATGCACAATCTCACACTCTCCAATATCTCCATTGGATCATGCTCCACCCACCTAACACCACCAAATTTCAAAACAATTTTACATAAAAAAAATCAATAAAAACACCAAAGTTTCAATCTTTATGAAATATCCATCATACCTAAGTTTTATATAAGTGAAAAAACACCATCCTTATTCAAAATCAAAGAATTTATTTTATTTTATTTATAAATATTGAATATCCATCCTAAAAAAAATACTTCTGTCTTTTTTTTCAGGATTCCAACGTGAAACCTTCATTTGGAAAGTCTCAAATTTTAACCCTTGGCTGTCCTTTGGGACAAAAATAAAAATAAATACATACATACAATACATACGTACATATATATATACATACTTATATATATATATATATATATAAAGGATAGCTAGTTTCGAAGAATTACCCCGCTTCAGGGTAGAACTGAGTGAACTCGACCTGGTGGGATCCGACTGGTTGAGCAGATTTGTCATAGATGATGAACCGGGTGCTGGTGGTGCCTTGGTCGACGGAGCCGATGAAAACTTCTTCCTTTGACATATTTTCTATGTTATTCTTTGGATGCCGGGGGGTGGGGGGGGGGGGGTTCTTCTTGGTCGGTGGTGAACTTTGCTGGAGAGATTAAACAGAGTGAAGAGAAAGAGGGGATGGTTTTTATAGAGGTATGCTGGTTGGTTTGTTTCTAAGGAAAATTTTCCTTTTTTCTTGGGAGAATGGACAAAGTCTAGCCAAACATTTTTAAAATATGGAAATTACCTCAAAGAAGAAATGTGATTTTGCATAATTTCGTCATGATTGTGACAATTATGATATTAATTTAATATTTTCTTTCGCTGTTTTTTTATTTTTTATTTTTTTCATTACAAGGGCGTCTCAAAGTCTAAAGATATAATAAAATCCCCCACATTCATTGTGATCAAATCAAATAAGTTTTTTTTGGGAAAAATCTAACATCATTCTACAAATAGGGAAGTAACAAAAGTAGCGTCCGTCAAGCCCAAAATCATTGCCGACAAATCTGTGTTTTGGCTTTTCCTTATTTGATAGAAATAATTACTAAGGCTATATTCTGTGTTTGAGAGAAGTGAAAGAAAGAAAAGAAAAAAAAAGAAGTGAAATAAGAAATTTTTTTTATTTAGTTTATCATTTATATTTTAATAAAATAAAAAAATTGAACGTCTTTCCTTTTTTTTCTTAAACTTTAATTTTAAATATTTCTAGGTAAACGGGAAAGAAACGAAAAGATTAAAAATAATTTTAAATATATATTTTTATGAATTAATTATTTATAATTTTTTAATTGAAATTAATTTTATTAATTTATAAAATTATTTAAAATAGTTAATAGTAAAATTATTTACATGATAGAAAAGTATTTTATTTTAAAATAGTATAATTAAAATAATTATAATATAATATTTTCTTTCCTATTCTTTTTATAATTTAACCAAATAAAAGTTGTGATCAATTCATTCATTCCCTCTCCTTTACTCATTTTAGTTATTCCAAGAATGGATTATCATTTCTTATCCTTTAAAAAATTTTTTTTCCTTTCCTTTCATTTATAAACTTCAATTCAAACATTGATTAAATTTTTATAAAAAAAATATTTTAATTATAAAAGCATTAGATAATATTTCAGTAGAATGTGTAAATAATTTAAAAAATAAAATTAATTAAATTTTTTGTATTTGATATTGTGGTAAACTAAATTTGATGATTGAAACATAAATACTAATATTCCACCGTTGATGGAAATTCAATTCAAAAAACTTATATTATATAGCATGTGTCTGATATTAGAGTGCAAAAATAAACTTTACTTTAATGTGTATTGTTTGAAGTTTTTATTTGTTTTAAATTGTTATTAATGAGTGGATTTTTTTATAAATTTTTATTTTTTAATAAATATTGAATATTCAAAGAGTATGTATAGCAATTAATCAATTAAAATTTAGTACTAAAGTTCACAAAATTTTTTTGTATAAGATGGACTATTATTAAATTTTTTTATTATGATTATCTAATTGTATGAATGTAATAAAAATTATAAATAAAATGTTTTTTAGTATTTATTTTAATTTTTTAAAGAGTTATGAAAAAAATTTTACATATCCATTATGTATCAATAAAAAAAACATGTATAAAATTTTATTCAAAAACAGAAAATATTCCATCCAACTCATATTTGTGCTGTATTTTTTTTTTTTTTTAACATTTATGCTGTCGATTCTAGTTTTCTTTTTATTTATTTATTTATTTATTTATGGAAATAATGGGTAGAGAAAATTAAATGAAAAAAATGGGCGGAAAGTTCCAAGTATAAATTTGTCAACGTTTTGGAGTTGATGGTTGGCTAGACGACTTGGCGTATGACCGGAAGACACGTATCGTGTTTGATTGAGATCGTTTATACGTTGACTTCGATAAAAGTTGCACGCTCCCCGCCCCCCCCCCCCTTGTAGCATCACGGATCACGTGCTGCTGCCTGGATAAAGCTGCGATTATGAACTTCATTGTCTCGTGTATCAGAGAGTTAAAAAGTAATTCCACTCGTTCCATTAGATTTTGGGAATTCATTAGATTTGGGAATTAAAAGTAACATTTTCAGCTTTTTTTTTTATTAATTTAGTTGAAATGCGGTTGAAATTCATGTCGAATTAGGATATAAGATTTATAGTAAAATTAGGTTAGCTTCTATATTTTCAAAAAGGCTTTAAATTTTTCAAAAATTCATTTTTGAAAAAATTCGAGAACTCTCAAAATTTTATTTAAGGGAAACATATGATATTCTCATAAATAGATCTTTGAAAGACCTTAAGTCTTCTTGAAAATGTATTTCTAACAATCCTTAAAGTCTTTTCGAAAATATGTGTTCGATAAGGTAAAATTCCTCTTAGAAACTCATTTTTGAAAAGACTTAAGGCCTCCCAAAACTAATTTTCGAGAAGATTTGAGGTCTCTTGAAAATCAATCAAGAAGACTTGAGGCTCTTGGTAAATGATTTTTGATAAGATCTTAAAATTCTCGATAATTGATTTTTAAGAATCTCAAAGATTCATTTTTTTAATTGTATAAATTTATTCAATTTTATCATGAATTAATATATTTTGTAAATTTATCTTTAAGTTGACAATTTTAATAAATTATGTTTATAACTCATACCAGAGATAGAGACTGGAGTTGATGTTGGTCCAAGTTAGAGGGATCCAATTGCCTTCGAGAGAAGACAGAGAGTTGGGGGGATGATGAGCTTGAGATTCGTATGGTTGATGAGATTCCTCAGGTTGACCCTTCGACTTCCACCACAGATGAGTTGGTGGAGTCATTCCTAAGGGTCTAATTGATACCTCCATTATCTCGAGTTTCACTTCTCATGTTGCATTCCAAATTTGAAACGGCTAGGTAATCACTCAAATTATATAATACGAATCATGTTAGTTTATGTATTTAGAGTTTAGTGGCTGGTTGTTATTGTTAATGATATTACGTATGATGTTGATATTGGGGATGTTGTATTAATATTTTTATTGTTGTTGTTGTTATTGTTACAAGAGCGAGGTCCGTTGAAGTTGATTAACCATGGGCCAAAGTTACGACAATGGCATTTAGACCTTGCATGGAGTAGGATCCGAGCCTATGTAGTCTAGTTAGGGTTGTCCTCACTTATTGATTGCAACTATCATACCATTAGCGCAACATTAATCTTCGCTTTTGTCAAGAGATGGTAGTCGGAGACGAACACATTTCATATGCCATTAGGTGAGATGACTATCACGTTAAACAATGTGTTCACCCTTCTTTACATACCAATAAGAGGGACTTTGGTTACAGTGCCTCATATGTTGATAATGTACAAGGGCAACAATTATTATCAAGGCTGTTAAGAGTTTCTTATGATGATGCTAGATGGAAGATTGAATCGGGTAAGCGATATACCATTCGACTATCTTGGTTGCGTGAACCTTAAGGCATGCCATTGATGCATCAAATGATGAGACAATTGCATGTACATCCCGTGCTTTTCTACTATATTTGGTAGGGAGTACATTATTTTGTGACAAGATCATAGTGTATTGACCTTTACTAGAGGACTTCACTGCCACTGAAAGGTATGCTTTAGGGATGGCTGACTTCACTTACTTGTATAAGTAGCTTACAATTATGAGCGGGGCATATGTGCATCAGATCATCGGATATCTGACACTTATCCAAGTATGTTTTTATATCTAAAACATGTTATTTTGATTTTGACATATTTTTTATTGGTTATATCTATGATTATCTAACTAATATTACTTATATATTTTATATAGATGTGGATTTATGAGCATTTTCCATCCTTGGGCCCAGTCATCGATTTGACATACTCAGATGATTTATCTTATGCTCGATGATGGAATGTTCATACTTATGCTGATACATTACTCGCTTTACGTAAGAGTTTGGATAGGTTAATAGTATTGGACGTGTGCTAAGCCTCATGCATTGATACATGAGAGGCATATTCATTGGATGAGATTGCCTTTTTCATTAGATGTATCAAGTACAGGCCAATTGTAAAGCCGTATCACCCAAAGAGGGTTTTATGCCAGTTTGACGTTGTATAGACTACTCTACGAAGATTGTTGACCCCGTCTTATGCTTGATTAGGAGCATCGTTTAACTAATATGATCTTATATATAACTTTTTGGACCAGGATTGGGAATGATGGGATATGTACATTGCATCGATTGAGCATCGAGGCCAGATATGTCATATGCTTAGAGAGTGTTCATCAGACTACGATGCTTGGTACATAGCTATTTCATACCCTTAAATTCAAAATCCAGAGCATCAATCAAGATTCTAGTCTCAACTAGTTCATGTTACACATACTAGTAATTTAGTAAGTTATAAATTTTATCATTAAAGGTTTTTTATTAATTGGTTAATTTAAATTATATAATATTAATACTAATAATGTTATTAATATTTTAGTAGCGGAACTCAACGGCTTTATCTTTTATTGATCATATCTTGGCAAGTGGATTTGGTTAGAGTAATGACTATTAGAGAGATGGCTTTATCCGAATATGAACCATATTAGATGGGTTTGACTATACTGTTGCAGGTAGTAGTAGTCAGTTTATTTTAGCATCGATTTTTACACCATCAATTTATGCATTCAGATCACCTAGACCATTGAGGCTACTCGTGCCCACTCCATCCAATTGTCCCATAGGCGCTAACATTGACATTGTCACCTCCAAAGACAATAGTAGAGCCTATTCCTAGCCCACTCATGCATGGTCCATCAGTACCTCCTATCCCACTTGCATCCATGCCATCCTTGTCACCGATAGTATTGGTCATATCATTATTCTTGCTAGGTTTTTCCTTGCTGAGACGATAGCAAATCTCACTCCTCATATATCACATGTATATTATCGAGGCAAAAGGCCCAGAGAGACGGATTAATGTTTAGATTCAAAACTACTGATTTATGTTCATACTGATTTGATTTTAACATATTGATTTTATTTTTACATACTGATTTTATATGTTTATGTTTAGTTTATATTTATAGCATATTAATTAACTTATTATCTATTCAATATCAATTGAATAACATGTTCAAAACCTTAAACCCCAAAATTTAATAATCATCCATTGGATAACATCTTCATAACATAATATAAAGCATAAACAAATACAAACAACAAACATTCATACAAAATGTTTATGATCATTACAAAAAATAATCATTTAACGTCTATTATTTCTAGAGTGGCCATATCAAAATTTGCACTAAATAATAATTTAAAATTCTCAACGTGAGGTACCTATAGAATCTCTCACCTTTAAGCACGATTATATCAATCCTTACGCTAGTTGTATACAATATGAGATATTGGTGCGAATGGCTTTAGAAACATCTACATAATATAAGAACGTTATTTATATAATGTCATTAAAACCTGCATAAAATAAAAATAATAAATATAAACAATAATTAATAACACTAATTAATAGTACTTGTATAAAATGACAATCATTAATAAATCCAATCTTAATTAATATGTGTTCCAATGATGTAGGTGGGATAGTTCTAATAAAAAGATATGTTAGGCATTGTCTCATACTAATGTGGACTAGCACTATGTTATATCATAAAGTAATCAACCCATATCAAGTATGGTCATCCACTTATCATATGATGCAGAAGTACTGAAACACAATAAAGTTTGTAACAAACCCCCAACACATTCCATGGATTCATACAAAGTTAGGTAATCACTTTGCTACTGATTAAAATTTTCAATTAAATCTTGTCACATCTAAACCTAATCATCTAATCCCAATCTAGCGAACTTATACAAAAACCACAATGTCTATCTATCTTAACATCAACGATGCTCTGTATATACATATGTAACTCTAATGGCAAACTATCCAAATATCGTATTTTCTGTTTATCATGGGGCTAATGAATAAGAATTTTAATGATCTGTTATGTTAGTTTCTTTGAGTTTGTCGTGCTTGGTAGTGATATACTATCCTAAGCTGATAATACAATATTTTAGTATGACGAATCACGTCATGTAGAGGTATATACTTTTAACGCTTTACGACCTTTTGGCTTAGCCATATTTGATGGTGGCATCAAGATAGTTGTGGACAAATCACCAAGTTCTTGTAGTTTTTTTTCATGGCTAACTTACCAAACTCATCACATTCATTGAGTTGTTTGATGATTTGATCAACCTTGGATTGGATGGTTAACTTCATAAATATTAAATTATCTTTTTTTTTCATTAAATCTAACTTCTTCTAATGAGGATGCATAGATGATAAAGAAATTGAACTTCTTATTCATATATGTTCTACAATTTCATGAGCATAAGGTAATCTATGCATGCTTCTGATCACACAACCATAAGCATGTGCATCAATCCTATCATGATTAGCTTGCTTGACCTCCATCAATATTATATTAAATGCGCTCCTAGATACCAAATCTCGTAACTTTTTAAATAATGAAGGCTTGAAATTATGCTCCACAATAGTAATATTTCACTCAAATGAAACCTTAATCTTTATATGTTGGAACTCAACAAATACGTTAACTATCTTTCATGATGATTTGAAATCCCTTTGTGATGATCCAAGGTGCCTCTTTAATTTTTAATGTGCACTCTCAACCTTAAAAGAAATAATAAATGTATAATTAATGATTTGTTATGAAATACTAAAAATCATAAATAATATTACAAATATAAATCATACCTATTTGTTGTAACATTACCAAAGTGTATTATTTTATCCGTTCAAGCCGTAATAAATCTATCTTTATACTTTGCAAACTGGTGCTCTTTCACATACTTTAATGCACCTAAATAAGTTTGTTGATCAAGTTCTAATGAGCTCAAATGCCTTTCATACTCATCATAGGTAGATGAATACATTAGCACACTTCACCCAGACATGAATGCCTCATATTTCTTTTTTCGCTCAAAAAATTTCTTACAATTCACATGTACATTTCCATTGATATACAATCAACAAAAAATATTGGTCGTGCTCGAAAACACTACCTCTATGGCATTCATTAACGCCAATTCTCTATCAATAACAATAACAATAGGAAATTTACCAGCAAGCATCAAATCTTTTAATTTATCCAATGCCCAAATATAATTCTTAAACACTTTACCTCTATGTACATAAATACAACAAAATATGTCATCTCAATGGAAGTCACACCAATAATTTCAAGTAGTGGCATACGGTACCTGTTCATTTGATAAGTGCAATCCATAATTAAGACTAATGAGAATGCTTGCAATAACTCTACACTAGTAGGATGAGCCTAGAACAAGTCTTTCACATAATCGCTTGATTCATCATACCCATGTCACTCTAGGTATTTACAATTTGTCAAATTCTTCATCAATTGTTGCATTCATGATCTACCAGTTTTTTCAATATATATGTGTTTTTTATGTTCATTGTATATTATCTTTATAGTGCTGACATTCTTCTCATCATGTTATTTTATAATGCGCAGTATGTTTTTGGGTCTAACCATACTATGTGACATATCAGCAACTAATCTTTTTTCTTTTTCAGTTAACCAACCCATATATGAATGTCCTTTCTAATTGTTGTGCTAGTAGATGATTATGAATTTCACATACCACTTTCTTGCCCCATTCATCATCCATTGCCAATTTAGTCCCTAACTTAAATGGGCAACCACACTTTTTCTTTTCCATTCTCTTACATTTCATTTCTACATTGCTTTTATTTTTAAATTGTCTGTATTTTTCACTTTGTTCATATAACAATTTTGTTCTAGGTTTCTTTAAGCCTCATACTTTAGAGTATTTAATCATTATCATGAATTCTTCATTTTTTCCTACACATCTAGCCTATGAAATCAAAACATTTCTACTAAAAAATACCTGCAAAACATTTTCAACTTATTACATATATTTTATGCTTCTATGGCTTCTAATAATTCTAAATCTCAAAAACATAATCTTACATCTTTTGTAATAAATGAATTGGGTGCAATCATATCTAATATCTAAAGTGTATAGTGATTGATCCCATTCTATTAGCGCATTTTCCAAATTAATCTATATATCACACAATATCTTAAAAGAATATTATTAAAAGAAATATAAAAATTTTCCAAAATTATTTTGTATTCTTGAAGATTGATTTTCGAAAATTATATTGTATTCTTAGAAATAAATTTTCAAGAATTATTATGTATTATCTGAAATAGATTTTTGAGAATACAAAATAATTCTTGAAAATGAAATTTCAAGAATACAACATAATTCTCGAAAATGAATCTCCAACAATTACATTGTATTCTCAAAAATTTATTTCCAAGAATTATATTGCATTATCATAAACATATTTTTGATAATTACATTGTATTTCTGAAAGTCCATTTTCAAGACTTACTTTGTATTCTTGAAAATTCATTTCTGAAAACACATTGTAATTTTTGAAGATGTTTTCAAGGATACAAAATAATTTTCAAAAAATAAAAAATTACATAATCGACTCCTTAACTGGTCAAGCTCTTCTCCCCCATTGTTGTTTATCATTTCTAAATCCATTCTTACATAGTTTTTAAGATTTAACTAAGGTTTCAAAATTTGGGTTTTAGTTTTAAAGATTTATGATTTAGTGTATGAGAAAGAGGAATTAAAGAGGAAAAGGGAAGAAAAAGAAAAAGAACGAATATGTGTATAAGAAATTGAGGGTAAGTTTGTCTTTTCTTAAAGCCTAAAATTAGTATTTGATATATGAGTTTTTTTTGAAGAAAAATTATATGGTGTATAAAGAGTTTTTTTGTTGTATTTAGAACACCCCTTATATTTTTCCTTCAAATAAGAAATTAAAATGAGAAAATAAATTGAAAAAATCAAACATCAATTAAAAATTATTATATTTGGTTTGGTTTAAAATTTTTTATTTTATTTGAATTGAATTCAAATATAAATATATATAATAAATTTGAATCAAATTTTAAATTAAAAAGTAAAAAAATCTAAAAAAAAAAAAAAAAAAACGAATCAAATTGAAGTATAAAATTTTCTTAACTTATATCTATTAAATTTTTATAAAATAAAAATAATTATTTTATTTCTAAATTTATTTAAATATATTAAAAATGATATTAAAATAATATTAAAAATAATAAAAATAAAAATAATAAATTAATAAATTAAACTGAATCAATAAAATTTGGTTCGAATTGGATTGATTTCCAAAAAATATCAATTCATATTTGAATCAAAATTTAAAAATTTATGTTATTATCTATTATTAAAAAAAAAACATAATCCAATCATATTCAAACCGTTGTCATCCTTGCTAGAAATGAACATGTAGTAATTGGATAGGTTGCATTAGTCAAGGTAAAATAAATTTAAATATTTTTTATCCTAATTAAATTCTAGTACTTTAATTTTTATAGTTTTTCAAAATTTTGACTTTAAAAATTTTTATATTTATTATAAACAAAATATATAAAAATATATATTAAAAGTTTTGAATGAAATAGTTTTCAAATCTATATTTTATAAAATTTAATTTATTAAAATAATTTAAAATAAAAAAATACTTTTGAACTTTACTATTTTATTTAGATAAATTTTTATACTTTTATTGCACTTAAATAAACTTTTAATCTTTGATTTGTACCAAAATAAATCTTTAACTTTTAATTTGTATTCAAATAAATTTTTAAAATTTTATTTTTATCTAAATATGTTTTTAACACACATCATTCTTTCATTTGAAATAAATGTTTATTTAAATACAAATTAAAGGAAAATAATTTATTTGGATACAATAAAAATAAAGGATTTATTTAAAAAAATAAGAATAGTTTAGGAAATTTTTTAGTATTGTAACTATTAAAATATTTAAAATAGCAATAGTCAAAGTTAAAAAAATTGACAAAAAAAAATTTAATTGTGACAAGTTAATCAATTGTGGGACGTTAATTGACATAGAGAAATAAGTATTTTTTTCTTTTTTTAAACGGGGTTCTCGAGTTCTAGATTTAATTATTCAAGTTCAAATTATTGATTTTTACAATTAAAACAATTTAAGCTCAAATTATTTTACATTAATTTTTTTATTTTTTGACCAATGATTAATTTTTTGGATTTGAATTATTTCAATTTTAAGTTATTTTCGATTTGGGTCGAATGAGTTTGGATTATTTATTTTTTTAATCAAATTAAGTTCAAGGGGTTTACCAAAATTTACAAATTCAAATATGTTATACTAATTCTATAAGCTTATGCAACATGAATAGCATATCTATTTTATTTTTTAAATTAAAATAAGAATTATACTAATTCTATAAGCCTATGCAACATGAATAGCATATCTATTTTATTTTTAAATTAAAATAAGAATTAATTTATTAATTTTTAAAGAATCATATTTTAAATCTTAGAACACTTTCTTTTTTACCTAAACCAACAAGATATATATTTGGAGTTTACCATTTATATATTGTTATAAATAGATTATAGATTACAAATATATAATTTGGACATAAAAAAAATTGTAAATTTATCTATTGCGCTAAGCCTTAAAAGTAATTTAAAAAGAGCTTTTTGTTTCACATTTTCAAAAAAGTGCACAAATTTACAAAATCAATTTTGTGTTTTTTTACTTCTAAAATTTTGCAATTATATTAAGCATCAGCTTCTCTTATGCTAATTGAAATGTCAGATGCTTGCCTTTAGTAAAATTTACAATCATAATCACATAACTTTAATATAATTAAGAAAAAAAATCAATATCCCCAAAAAAAAAAAAAATCTTCTTCGAGTTCTGTTTCTATGGGAGTATGTGAGTTTTGTTTGAGATCCATTTTTTCACTTTTTTATTTTTCCAATTTTTATCTTTTTAATTTTCTATCTACTTTATTAAGCAAAGCTTAAAAATATTTTAGATGTGATTGCTTAATCTTGGAGTTTCTCCATTATACTTGGGAACGAGCTTTCTTAGAGTTGGGAGGAGGCTTCGTGCCTTTTAACTCTAAAAGATGTATACAAAAAGAAAATATCAACCCCACTCAATTATTGGCCCCATTGCTTCCTCTATATGTTTTGATATTTATGGCACATTAGTTTACTCCATTACTTTTAAATTCCAAAGAAAGCGACCATATCATCATTTTTTTTTTTTTTGGTCATATTTATGTCTTTATAGTTTATCCACACCTATATTTAACAATTAAATTAAATAAAAGATTGAAAGGTGCAACCGATTCAGGCATTTTAAAGTTGGCGAACAAACAAAACAAACATCTGAGGATATTTAAATTATAGAATGAATTACTTTTCAAAGAATTATTAAGAATACAAAAATTCATAGATTAATTAACGGTTCATTTGAATTAGTGATGAGATTGGTTTTAATAAATTGAAAATAATAGTAATGGTAAGATTAATTATTGTAGGTAATAAGATTAAAATCTTTGATGAAGATATATATATTTTGGATGTAATTGCAATGGTGGTGGTAAGTGAATTGTAAATAAAAAGAAAAATGATGGTTAAAATATTGGATTAAAATTTGTATATGATAAAATTTTTAGTATATTTTTACATTTATGAGTTAATAATTAATTAGAATTTACTTCAATTAATAATTAATTAGAATTTACTTCAATTATTGTTAATATAAAAAAAATTTAATTTTATTCAATAAAAAATTTGATGCAGATTATTTTACATTGAAATAATAATTGAAATTTTAAATAATTAAATTATAAAAATACTTCAAAATATTTAATATTTGAAATATTGTACTTATTATAATTACAAAATGATATTTAGATAATTAATTTTAAACATAAATACAAAACATATAAAAAAACAAATTTAAATTTAAAAGCAAAAATAAATTGTTAGAATACTTTAGAATATATATATATATATATATATATATATATAAACAAAAAAAAAAAAAGAACATGGGCATTATAATTAAAAATTTTCGACTAAAGCTGCGGTTCTGCACTACACCCTGGAAGGCCCGATCAGCCACTATAGGTATGGTGAAATTAATCTTAATGATCACCCACTAGAGACATGATGAAATTAATCATAATGAAGGATGTTATCCGAACGAAATCACAACACGATTTGAGAGAAAAATAAACTTTGTAATTGCATCGCCCTGATGTTGCTGTCTATTCCAAATGCAAGCTAAACCAAATCCAGGCTAAAAATTATGGGTTGTTTTTTAATCTTGAGTTTGTAGAGTAGAAGAAGTTTTATATATGTAGGAGGGATTAATTTATATAGTGTAAATTTTTTTTAGTTTTAGATATTTTTTAATTATTGATTTTAATAGATGTAATGAATGAGATTAAATTATTTTTTTATTTGTTTCTCTTATCCATTAAGTTTATTAAAATTAAGAATTAAAAAAAATGTATAAAACTAAAAAGGTTTTATGCTATGTAGATGCTTCATACACACATATATATAAAAGGATCCACTTATATTATTGTAACTCTTTTTTTTTTTTTTTGAATTCTTAGATCAAAATTAATAAATTTAAAATATTATCTTAATTCAAATAAGTCATAAATTTATTTTTAATCTACGTGTATATATAATATATATAAATATGAGGAGTGATCAATTTATACAATGTAAAACTAAAAATTTTTTTACATTTTTTGACTATTGATTTCAATAAATTTAAAGGATGAGGTTGAATTATTTTTTTATTTTTGCTTATCTCTCTCATTTCTTAGATCTTTTAAAATCAAATATTAAAAAAATATAATTTTTTTTTTTAAGTTTTACATTGTATGAATTGATCTTTCATATATAAATAAATAAATAAATATATATGAGGATGGATTCACTTATACTAGTATAACTTTTATAATTTTTTTGAACCTTTGGATCAAAATTATTAAATTTAAAAATATTATTTTGATTCAAATAAGTCATAAATTTAATTTTGATCCAAAAGTCTAAAAAATAAAAAATTACATTAGTGTAAGGGACTTCCTACTTTCTCTATATATATATATGAGAGAAATTATCACATTTATTAATAATGGGATTTTTAAATTTTACACTAAGGATTAATAAAATGATACATATCCTTTAGGTATAGTAAAAAAATATAATTAAAAAAAGTTATTATTTCTTAATTTTATTTATCAAATTAAAAAATTGCATTTACTGTATATTAAAACTTATATATATATATATATATATATATGAGGAGGAATTCATTTATACTAATATAAGTGTTATATACTTTTTTTATCTTTGCATTAAAATTAAATTCATAATATTTATATTTATTCATTTTGATCTAAGAATTAAAAAAAAAAAATTGTATTTCTTACACTAATATAAATGAATTCTTTCTCTCTCCATATATACTCATATATGTATAGATAATTTACATGAACAAATGAAAATCACTAGTGATGTTTTTATAGCACTTGTTTATTTTTGGCTCCATGTGTTATTAACTTCCTGAACGGTGATGATTACTGGGGAATTTCAACCAAAGATCCCCTTGGCTTTTTAAACTCGTTATCAGCAATGGATACTTCTGCTTTCCTCCATCTCTCTTATATTAGTTTATTAATTATTATTCTTTTAATCACTAAGAAGCATGTAATTGAAGTTATTTCAAGCATACCAATTTTTTTTTAAAAAATTGCTCCGTTCACTTTTCTTTTTTATTCTCTTAACTTTTCTTCTAAGGCCCGACCCAAAAATTCTTCCAGGTTTTGGAGGCTTGGCCCAAAACAATTTTGGTCAAAGTTTCAAATTTTGGGTCCAAAATGAAGCTGGGATCCATGGATTATATCCTTGGGTTTTGAACCCAAGAATTTAAGTCCCCTGTATCGTCATTAACTGGAAATCATATTTATTTTCAACTTTTTACCAAAACAGGATAATCATATTTATTTTCTTATTTAACATTTATGAAATTAAAATTTTTTTTTTAATATTATTTTATATTAACAGGAGTAAAATTCAGTTTTATTAATTATTAAAAAATAAAAATTTATTTGATATTTTTAATTTCACAAATTATTGACACGTATTTTACTTATTTTTTATTAATTATTTTATTTTTAATATATATTTTAAATGATATGTTTATCTACTAATTCTATTTATAAAGTTAAAATTTTTAATTTTTTAAAAAATAAATGTAATACTAACATTTATTATTATTATTAAAATAAAAGAAAGAAAAAAAAATGAAAAATGAGTATTATCCGATAGGAAGGAGGCTTGCACGCCATTCAACACACGCGACGTCACGACTACTGTATAACACACCATTTTGCTGAGCTATTCCATTCTGTTCTTAACTTGAGTGAACATGATGCCTGCCTGTCACCCAATATTTATTGTTTGAATATATTGTTTCTCTTCTTTTAATGAAATTAAAGTCATATCAAATATATATACGATACAATTTCGTTTCAAGCGAATTTTACTTGCTAAAGGTAAAGATTCGAAACTCCAAAAAAAACTTTATTAAAAAAATAAGATAATTATTAATATTCTATTTCTCGAAAAGGTAATATTATTTTCGTCACCATTTTCTTACCAAAAAAAAAAATCATATCAAATATAAATTTGAGGTAAATTTTTATATTAGGACAAGCTGAGATGATAAATTTGAGATAAACTTAAATAAACAGCTTCCATTAAGTGTTGTTTTTTAATTTATGTTATTATTACTATAGACATTTAATTATAAATTTTATTAAGAGTTTAATCTCAACATTCATTTACGTAATGATTCATATTAGTATTTTAAATATTTAGAATGGATTGATTAGTGTTTATAAATATATAACAATAATTTATTGTTACCTATTAAATTTTGTAAGTAAAAATTACTAATTCAAAGTTAAATTTTCATTATTTGTGTCTAAAAAGAATTTTAAACTTATTGCACTTATGTTTCTTATCAAATTTTTAGGTAACGTCTCAGTAAGATGATTTGTTAAGTTGTTAGCAGATTTAATATAAATTGTGATAATTACTTTCTTTTATCAATTCTCTGATATAGTCATGTGTTGACTCATTTGTTTAGATTTTTCATTATAAATTTTATTATAAGCTTTAGATATAGTAGCTTTACTATCATTGTACAAGAAAATAGATATCGTTGGTTGTAGCCATAACTCAATATCTTTTAATAAATTTTTTAGCCATTATGTTTTCATGCTTGTTGCAATTAAAGTTATAAATTCAGATTCTATAACTAAATGTGAAATGCAAGTTTGTTTTTTGGATGCCCAACTAATTGCACCACCTCTAAGAATAAACATTGAACTTGAAGTGAATTTATTGTCACTTATACTAGTAATCCAACTTGCATCCAAATATGCTTCCAAAACTGCTAGATATTCTGAATAAAATAAATCAAAATCTTTAGTTCTTTTATGATAACCAAGAATTCTTCTTATGGCTTTCTAATAATTTATACTAGGCTTATTTGTATATCTTAATAACTTGCAAACAACAAAAGCTATATCTGACTTAGTACAATATATAGCATACATAATACCTCCAATAACACTAGTATTTCAAGTTGTGCAATTACATGACCTTGATTTTTTGTTAACTTTATACTTGTATCATATGGAGCATTGGCTTCTTTTTATATCAAGAAACTTAAACTTATTAAGCAGTTTATTAATATAATGACTTTGATTAAGTACAAAACCCTTGTTATATCTTTTAACTTTAATTCCTAAAATGGTATCAACTTTATATAAAATTTTCATTTTAAAATTAAAAATTAAATACCTTTTGGTTTCATTTATGCCAATCATATTAGTATTAAAAATTAGCATGTTATTCACGTAGAGACATATTATAACTCTATATTTTTTAGTAAAATTTGAGTAAATGCACTTATTCGCTCCATTATGTTTAAAACCATTGGTCACTATGGTTGAATAAAACTTTTCATGCCATTGTTTATGAGCTTGCTTGAACTCATAAAGTGACTTAATTAATTTGTAGACTTTATTTTCATTACTTGGAAGAATAAAACTTTTTGGTTGTTCTATGTATACTTATTCCTTTAAGTCACCATTTAAAAATGCTATCTTAACATCCATTTGATGTACATGTAATTTATAAATGGAAACCAAAGCTATAAGCACTCTAATGAATGCTATTCTAGCTACTGGAGCATAAATATCAAAATAATCAATGCCTTTCTTTTGTTTGAAACCTTTTGCAACTAATCTCGCTTTAAAAGTTTGTATAGAACCATTTTATTATATTTCCTTTTAAACATCGTTACATCCTATAGGTTTAGCACCTAGAGAGAAATCTACCAAGACTCATGTATTATTCGACATAATTAGGTCTATTTCATCATTAACAGCCTCTTTCCAAAAAAATAAAATCTATTAAAGTCATAGCTTCATTAAATGTTTTAGGGGCTTCCTCTACATTTAGTAGAATTGGTGTTTTATTAAGCACTTTGGTTCTATTTGCTTATATTAAAAAGATAATTAAATCTCGAAAAACAAAATCAGAATGTAAAAAATTCTTTTTTCTAGTTCTTTGGCTCTTTCTAAGTTCAACATAATCATTACTTTTATTTTATTTTATTTTCAATCGTAGGAATCATTTCAATTTGTTTCTCCATATCAATTTTAGTATCACATATAAACTTATTTTCAAAAAATTCTACATGAATAGATTCAACAATAACATTAGTATTTAAATCAAGAAGTCTAATGCCTTTGAATTCGATGCATAAACAACAAAAATGCTTTTAATTTCTCTAGGTCCAAGTTTTGATTTATGAGCGTTAGGTACTTTATAAAAGGCAATGGCCCTACACAATTTAAAATAATCCAAATTTAGTTTTTTGCCATAATTTTGAAGTTTATATGGTATCTTTGAAAACTTCTTTGAAATAATTCTATTATGTATATGGCATGTTGTTAGAAGTTCTTTTCCCAAAAGATTTAGAAGTAATTTAGTATTTAACAATATAATATTTACTATATCAATTAAAGTTTTATTTTATCTTTCCGCTAAATCTTTTTGTTGGGGGTGCATAAAGGGCCTTTTTTTAATGGATAATTTCATTATCTTCATAAAAAAGAGAAAACAAATTTGAAAAATATTCCCCACCACTATTAGTTCAAAGAATTTTGATTTTTTTTCTCCTTTTGATTTTCAACAATATATTTATATTCTTTAAATTTATCAAAAGCTTCATCTTTTATTCTCTTTAGATAAACAAAAGTATAAAGAGAACTATCATTTATAAATGTTATAATACCTTTTTCCTCCCCTTGTTAATAAATCATTTAACTTACAAATATTACAATGTACAAATTCTAACAATTTTTTATTTTTTTCAACTTCTTAATCATTTTTGCTTTGACACAAATTTCACATTTAATGTCATAGTTTTTCTGGTATATTATATAACCATGCTTAGACATATGATTTATAATTGATAATTTAAATGTCAAAATCTAGCATGCCAAAAAGAAGAATGCTCAACAATATAAGCAAAAACATTATATATTTCATTAATACTTAGTTTAAACATACCATTATTGGAATATTCTTTTCCAATGAATACATCATTTTTGGAAATTATAACTTTATCATAGTCTATTACAATTTTAAAACCTTTCTTACATAACATATTTGCAGATACAAGGTTCTTTTTAATATTAAGAACATAAAAAACACTAAGTAAAGTTTGTTTCTATCCTAAAGTGAATTTCAATTTAGCTGTTCCTTTTCCATTCACTTTGGTAGGAACATGATTTCCCATAAGAATATTTTCAAGTCCCTTGCATTCTTCATAGGTCTTGAACTACTCTTTATTATTGCAAACATGAATTGTTGCATCAGAATCTAGACACCAATCAAATGATCTATTTACAGTAGTCATATGAACTTTGGTGATCATTCTAATTTGCATGTCGATCACCATTGCAATTGTAGACACTAAATTTTATTCGAAATATTTTATCACTTTAAACCAGGCTTGATTTGTAATTGGGATTTGAGTATAATTTTTTGAGTTTGTTACTCGGTCCATTTTTTATGCTAAAGGATGAGGCTCAATATGAGCCCCATGGTGAAGCCTGTTGCAGTGATTTGAATGAGTGTCGATAAATGACCCGACAAAAGGTCCATCATTAAAGCCTATTAAGGGTCCATTGTTAGGCACTAAGAAAAAAAATAAAAAGTAATAATAATAAATAATAAATAATTAAAAAGCTTGGCAAAAAATTTTTTTCAAAAATAAAATAAAAAAATATAAAATATAAAAAAAACCAAATAAATAAAAAATGATGAAGTCCAAATAAAATAAAAGGCCCATTTGGCCTTGTTAAAGGTTATTTAAAATGGCTAAGGCCTATGTGAAATAAGACAGAAAGAAAGCCCATGCATTTGGCTTAGCTTTGCATGTATGAAGAAAAAAAAAAAAAACCAACAAAAAAAAGAAACTGGCTGACGTGGCAAAAGGGAAAAATGCATGGTTTCATGGCTTGGTACGTGGGGGGCATTTTGGAGAAGGGGGAAGCACCGAACCAAAAAAGAAAAAACTGAATAAATTAGTGGGGTATTCAGCAGAGGAAAAGAAAATTACATGACCTTGTGGCGGCTGGGCAAGAAAAAAACAGAAGCTGCGGGCTGGAAGGAGAACAAGCAGAAAGGTTGAAGCAAAGAAAAGCAAAAAAATTACAAAAACGGAAAGATAAGAAACTGAGCAAAAAAAAAAAATAGAACAACTTGCAGTGAACCAAAAAAAACTGGAAAAGAAATAGCAAAAAAAAAAAAGAACGTGAAAATGGTGCTACGTGAAAAAAGATTGAAGGAAGAAGGGAGAAGGGCAGCATGAGGATGTGAGGCGAAAAGCTGACGAAAATCTGCATCAGTGAAGGTACTGTGATAGCAGAAACCAAAAGGAAGGAAGGCCCGTGAACCAAAATGAAACAAAATAAAAAATGAAAGTAAGAGAAGGCATGTGAGAAGAAACTAGACTGGCAGTACCCAAAAGATTGAAAGCTGAAGCGGTGAATGCCAGAAGAAGTAGGACCGAAGACCAGAAAATAAAAGAGATAACAGGCGGAAGAAAAAGAAACTGCAAAAAAAATTGGAATGGACCCATTACAAGGAGGGTAATAAGAGAAAGGAGGTGATGTAAAGCACCATAGGGCTCCTGGAAAAAGCTGAAAAACCAAAAAAAACAAAGAAAAAAGCCAGGCGAAGGTGGCAACAGGTGGAAAAGAAAGAAGAGAAAACAAAAGAGAAGGAATGGAACAGAAAGAAAGGTGAGCAAAGAAGAAGTAAATAGCGACAGGCAGGGATTTAAATAGCGGTCGCGGTCACGTATTCGGTCGCGTAGCATTTATCGCATTTATCGCATTTTCGGATATAACGGAGATAATTGCGGTCACTGCGGTTATCACGGTTGTGAAATTTTTTTTTTTGCACAATTTATTATAAAATGCAATAATTATAATTATAATTATAAAAACTCTTATTCAATGATTTTAAAAATAGTTTATGACACTCTATGTTTTTTATTTTCTAAAAAAATTATTCACAATTTTATTTAGATTATAAAAAGCATTCATATTTGGTTTATCCATAAAATTTTTCTTGGCCAAGTTCATATTCAATATTAATTCTAGACAAATCAAATATTAACAAAACATAATATGTTAAATACTAAGCATTTAATTTAATAAAATTACAAACTTAAAAATATAATAAATTCAAATTCCATCAACTACAATTATCGATAAATATTTCAAATTTACCATATGGTAGAATGACGAGGAAGATTAGATTCTCTATCTTCACTTTGAGAGCTAACTTGACTCCATCTCCATCCCTGAGACATTTGTTCTTGATACATTTGAGGTGGAGGATATATTTGAGGAGGTGGAGGATACATTTGAGGTGGAGGATAATCATATGGAGGTGGATAACCATGAGGAGGTTGAAAATTATGTTGTTCTGGTGGATAGTAATGTCTTTGAGTACTAGCAGATGATTCACTATACTCAAAGTTACTAGAATTTGGTCTCTCACCTGAAGATGAAGAACCTCTAGAAATTTCATAGTGGTGCTTTTTTGCTTTTCCTTTTGATCGAGCTGTATGTGCACTTTGACCCTCACTAGATTCAGCAAATGGATTTCCTCCGTATTCTGCCATATTAATAAAAAGTCCATCAGTAGCAGCAAGCCCAAATTCTCTTCCAAGTGGGCTGTAAGGTCGATTTGCACCATATTATCACCAAAATTCTCACCATTACCATCACCATCACCATCTCCATCACCATCATCATCTGGACTTAAACCACCACCATCATCACTCTGACTTAGTGTTGGACTTGAACTTGAATGAGACACATTCCTTTCTTGAGATGGACGTGATCGTTCAACATTCATTTTATTATCAGAATTATCTACAGGCAACCAATCAGAGTTTTGACCATTTAATAGAGGATTTTCTTTCTCTTGCAGCCATTTTGTTAGTGGATCATCATCTTCAAAAATAGGGTTAAGGCAAATAGGATTAAAACTATTATTTATTTCATCAATGATCATTCTTTTCTGATGTCTCATCCTCAACCTCATGTTATAATAGTTATATACAAGTTTCTGGAGTCTTTCAAACTTTAATCTGTTTCTTGCTTTGGTGTGAATATAGCTAAATGTGCTTTAATTACATTCACAATTTGATGCAGATGTTGTTTGGCTAAGCACTTTAATTGCTAGTTTTTGTAATTCAGGAACACAAGTGCCATATATCATCCACCACTCAGCTGTATAAAATTATTTAAATTAAATTTCAATGGGCTATACAATTAAATAATATAAATAAATTATAATTATTTAACTTACTATTTACCTGGATTCATTTGCTTCCAAGCTCTTTGTGCTTGTGGACTACCAAATGTTTCATGCTTGTCTCGAAATAATAACAACTACATCGATTGAAAATACAATAATAAATGAATAAATAAAAAATAATTTAATTTTTAATACATAAAACAAATGTTAAAATTATAAAATAGTATTAAATACTAACATTATTAATCATTTTGATTTGAGTATCTATCGAAGGTTCTAATATTTCAATAACTGTTTTTATACATCTAATGTTTCCTTAAATACATTTGCAAAATGTTCCACTCCAAATTGAAATTGTGGATTTAGATAGTAACCTAAACATAATTTATAAAAATATTATATTAAAGTAATAAAAAATAAATATATAAGCAACTTAAGTATAAAAAATAAACATATTTTTTAAATACCATTTATATTCTTGGTTTACTTACCAGCTGAATGCAAGTCAGAGTACATGAAACTCCATCTATTGTCAATAATCTTTTCATATTCAGCTGAATAACGACAAGTTTGTTGAATTGCTTGTTTAGCTCTATCCACAGCCTCGTAAATAAAGCCCATTGTTGGTTTTTCATCACCATCCACAAGGCGCAACACTTTTACCAAAGGCTCATAAACTTTTATTATATCGCCTGCTTTTTTCCAAAAATCTTTTCCCAAAATGATTTTTTTGAGTTCATAAGCAGGTCCTGATTTTTGTTGTCCCCATTTTGAATCTTTAAATTCCTATATATTCATCAATAAATTTTTAGAGTAATATATTTTAAATTAATATTTTAAAACAATAATATCATAAAAAGATGCTAGATTTAAATAGTTGTACTAATTACTAAGTACTAACCTTTGAATTGAACATCTCTCTCAAACTTTGCTTTTGCCTCATTATTTCTTCTAATTGTATGAAATAAGTGGTAAATCGGATAAGAGCAGGATGAAGTATTTGCTTCCCTTGTGTATATTTCTTCATCAAATTAACAGTCCAAATGTGATTGTATATAAAATAAGTCACTTTCTTTGCATCATCCAAAACCTTTGCCACATTTTTTTCCTCCCAATATCTTCCAGGCACAAGTCCAAACAATGAGCTGAACATACTGTCCAATACAAATGTTTTCTCTTCTCCATTAGTTTTTTTCCTGCGGCCTTAAGTGCTGTCTCGTTATCAGTGACTATTTGAACAATGTATTTTTCTCCAATTTCTTCCATAATTTCATCTAATCATCTGTAGTAAAAGTTTGTATCTCTACTACGAACACTTGAGATATCTACAGATTTCCAAAAAATAGTCCCTTTACTACAGTAAATAAGGAAATTAATGATATGCATTTGATTCAAACTATTAGTCCAACCATCACACATCAAAGTGACACCTAATTCATTCAAATAAGCTTTTAATCCATTAACCCATTCATGAACTTGTTGATACTCAGACTCTAAATACACATTTGAGACCTCATAAGGTGTTGGAAGTCTTACATGTTGGTCAACTTCTGCTGCCACAGAAATCAAATTATGCAACCATGGGGAATTTGCTAATTGAAAAGGAAGTCGATCATATATAAAAAATTTTGATACTGATTCACCCATTTTTCTTCTTAATGTCTTTAAAAATGAATCACTTACTTTTGGTTGTCTTCAACTTTTATTTCTAACCAATTCAGGAGTAGTTCCCCTTAGTGAAAATTCAGACTCATTTGGAGTTTATTTCCTTGTTCTTTCTTCAAAATATTCAGCAACTGATCCATGAGAGCTTCGTCCTTCTTCATATATGTTACTCCAACCACTAGTTCTTTGTCTGAATTCTTGTCTTTTGTGCCACTCATGTTGTGAATGGATACTATCTCGCACGGCTTGCCTAGTAGCAATGTCTTCATCAATAAATCTTTCATAATCATCTTCCCTTCTTAACTGTGATAAAAATTCATTTTTTCTCCTTTTGTTGTCAGCTTTTTTTGATTTGCTTTCTTGAAGGAGTTTTATCATACTTTCTTTTACTATACCTATTAATAATATAGTTAAAAAAAGAGAAAATTAGTTGCACATGCTTATGTAATTTTATAATTTTTATTAAGAAATTAACAATAATATTTTCAAAGAAATTAAAAAAAAATAACATACTAGTAACGTTGGGGTATGGTGCAACATTGCCAGTTTTATGAGCAATGTGTTCTTTGAAACGTGTTATTTCTCCTTTTACAACTTTACCACAAAATTTACATGAAACATTTCCTCTTGTATTTGGCACAGGTGCTCCAAAATGTCAACCTATATTATCACTTGGCGCGCCCTCTACTACTTTATTCAGGAAGTCTTCACATGGTGGCATACTTACTATTTTGTATAAAAACAAAATAAACTTATATTTAGAAATATTAATATTACTTATTACATCATTAAAAATTGATTTTACGCTAAATTTTTTAATTTTTAGTTTTTAATCTTAAGAATATTATTAAATAACTTAATCTTTTCGATGCACTAATTGATATTAATTTTTTTATCACAAATAACTTCAAATAATTATATAATAAATACAATCTTCAATAATTACACAAAAATAATAAGAATTAATCTAATATCAAAAGAATTGACAACAATATAAATATCAAAACAACAAAAAAAATTATTAAATTTCATTTACAAAATTAGAAATTAATATCTAACACAATCAAAATATAATATTTAATTTTAATTAATTTTTGTCTAACTTATATAAAACATTTATCAATAATTTTCATCTACAATCTCTATGTATATCATATTAAATTATTAATCTCTTATTTTTTTAATTATAAATCTTCAATCCCTTTAATTAGATTTTATCTAAAAAAAATTTCAAAAATTAAAAGTTTTCAAACTTATATTTTAATAAAATTTTCAAACCTATATTTTTTATTTTTTAGTTTTTAATCTTAATAGGAGTAATAGATTATAAAATGCTAAATTTGTTAAGTAACTTAATTTTTTTGATACACTAATTGATATAAAATTTTTTTTTATCACAAACAACTTTTAATAATTATATAATAAACACAATCTTCAATAATTACACAAAAATAACAAAACTTAATATAATATCAAAAGAATTGACAATAATATAAATATCAAAACAACAAAAAAAATTAAAATTCATATACAAAATTATAAATTAATATATAACACAATCAAAATATAATATTTAATTTTAATTATTTTTCATCTAACTTATACAAAAAAAATTTATCAAAATTTTTCATTTAAAATATCTATATATTGTATTAAATTATTAATCTTTTTTTTTAATTATAAATTTTCAAAACCACTAATTAAAGTTTATCTAAAAAATTTTCAAAAATTAATTATAAAATTAAATAAAAAAATTCAATCCCACCCTTCAAACACCCTACCACACCCAATCCCTCCCCACCTTCCCCCCAACACCCCACCACACCTAATCCTCCCCACCCCATCCAATCTCTCTCCACATGCCTAATATAACAAGTTTGTTTAATTCTTTCTAGCAAACGGAGACCTTTCTAGAAACGCTACCTTCTTCTGTTCATCTTCTTCTTCGTCTTGCCTTCTCTGGCTTTTCAGAAATTTCTTCTTGTTTTTTTTTTCATCTCTCATTTTCTCTCACATTCCTTTATCACTATCACTGGCTGACTTGCCTAGTATCTATAGATATCTCGTTCATTTTTCAAACTCTCACAAGACACAATAGATCATTTTATAAAAATTTTACAAAAAAAAAAGGTAATTTAACTTTTTTTTCTTACCTTATTTGATCTTGAATGTTGATTGAAAACTTGAGGTTGATTTGAATTTGAATGCCAAAAATGTCGATTGAATGGTTGAAAGTTGAAACTTGAAATAATTGATCTATTTTCTAGCTCATTTTAAAATTTATTTTGATGATAAAGATCTGAGATTGTGAGCTTTATTTTTTGATTTGGTTTTTACTTTTATTTTTGCAGGTTTGTTGTTTTATTCTGCAGGCTTAAAATTTTATTTTTTTGTTAGAACTATTAGATCCGTGAGTAGAAAAATAGAATAGCGACAATAACGGTCTGTTATTATCGCTATTGCCCGTTACGCCGTTATTTTACGGTCGTTACTCTCCGTTTTTGTTGTGAATAAATTTTTCAACTATTTTTTATCTATTAACGGTGGCGGAGGGCAGGGCTATTGTAATTTTACGATCGTTATTCCGCTATCAAACTGTTATTTGAATCCCTGGCGACAGGCTTGCATCCGAAAATGAAATTGTAGCAGCAGAAACAGAAGATGAAACTATAAAAAACATGCACCAAAAAAGAGAAGGCAGCAATTGGAAAAAAAATCTAATAAAGAAAAATTAGGCATGCAAAGAGGAGGCAAGCAATAGCAAGAAATGCAAAAAGATAAAATAAAAACTGATAGGCAAAAAGAGAAGTAAAAAATGTCAATGGTAAAAGAAGAAAGACGGTTGTGGATGAAAAGGGAAAGCCAGTAGAAAGGAAGAGTAGAAGAGAATGAGGAACAAAAAAAGAAGACTAGAACGACTTTAGAAGAGGTTTTATTTCCTCTCGTTGAAACTTCTTTGTTTGTTTGTTTATTTTTTTTTCTCTCTTCTTTCTTTCTCTTGTTGCATGCTTTTGTTTTCCTCTTCCGTGTGATTCCATACTTTTAACATATTGCACTTTCATATTAAAAAAGGTCAACACATTTTCTATTCATTGTTGTCATTTTTTTATTCAACATGTTTTACTTCACTGCTTTTATTCATTTGTCTTGCATGTTGTCATTTTCCGATTCAACATGTTTTGCTTCACTGCTTTTATTTATTGGTCTCTCATTTCCTTTGCATGAAAAATTCAAAGTTAAATGATTTCTCCTTCATGTTGATGATCGGTTCTTGCATGTTGTTTGCCAATTCATCAACTAAAACATTTCATTTATATATTCGCCCAGTTTGTAGGAAATGAAGCAGTTTAATACTATTATGTTTACATTAGTTGTTTTACATTTGTTTTTTAGTAGGGTTGTTATAATAGGGTTGATTAGTAAGTTTAATAATTAACATACATAATAATAAATAATAAATAATAATAATCATAAGTAATAAATATGTAAAATATATATATAAATAAAAATATAACAATAATAAATTTTTTTTAAAAAAAAACTTGCCTAGATGTTGGAGGAGTGAAAAAAATCATGTTTTTTTTAAAAAATAATTTCATCTAAATGTTGAATAATTATTAAATAATAAAAATAATAAATAAATAATAATAAATTTCAATGGAAAGGAAAATATATAAAAAAACATAAAAATTAATTTTTAGAAATAATAAAAATGAGTTTGTTCCAAATAGATATAAAAATTATTTTTTAGAAATTATGTTTTTAGTAAATCTAAAGAAAATTAGTTTTTTGAGAAATTTACAAAATACGAGTTTGCTCCGAAAATCTACTTAGATGTCGGAGATTTTTAGAAAAGTTCATAAATTTGTGAAACCTGAAACTTTAAATTTGAAACTCTAAATTAAAACCCTAAGGGCAAAACCCTAAATAAAACCATAGGATAGAAATCCTAAATGAAACCTTAAAATCAAAACCTCAAGTGTAACTCGAAACCTTAAATCTTAGGTAGAATCTGAATCCCTAGTTCTTTGTTGAAACCACAAACTCATTTTAAATTTTAAGAATTTGTATGAAAGCTTTTTTATGAAATAATTTATTCTCAAATACTATATAGATGATGGGATATTTAAAAAAATTTATTTCATCAAAGAATTTTCATTTTTTTTTTAACTTAAAATAAAAATTTTAACAGTAAGATAACAAATATGAAATGGGATTTAAAAAAAATAAGTAGTTACATCTAAATTCTGCTTAGAGAATAGAGAGTCTAGCTGATCTCTTTATATTTGAAAACCTAATAAATTCACATTTTATCATCATTTATATATATATATCATTTTTAGATTAATGTATACATTTATAATGCATATATATATTTATTCTAATTATTGATGATTAATATTAATTATATCATTTTCCATTTATTTACTGCATAAAAAGTTCTTAAAAAACTAGTTTTAAACAAATAAAATTAAAATAGCATTATGTGAAATTCAATTGTTGGTACTCTACATAGGTGCTAGAGAGTTATCAATGATTATCATTTAAAAATAATGTTATTTTATTATTTTTAAAGGAATGTTATGATTTATATTAGATGAAAAGACTATAATTGAATTCTACTTTTATGTCAAAGAATTTGAAGGTGTTTCTTTAATTTAAAGATTTTTATAATATTCCTAAATAAAGTTTTTTTTAAACTAATTTTATTTCTTAAAAATGAAAGGAAATATAATTAAATTTCATATTAAAAAAACCTTTCTCCAAAGTTATAAATAACACATAATTAATTTATACCAATTTTATGGGCGCTGTGAGAGTTCTAATCCTTCCCCACGTGTAATTGACACCAGAACCTAATTCTATTTTCATAGACTAAAATTATCTTTTCAATAAACTTTAAACCCATTTTATTGGTTTATTAAAAAGATAAAATTTTAGGTGGCCAATCACACCTTTAAAAAAACATTGGTGACAATTCTTTGTATTTTTACGATTTTAAATTTTATGTCTAGTGATCAAGTCTTCAAACTGATATGTTATGACAACTTTGTGAATCCATTGGGGAGATTTTGAGAGTTTGGCTAAATATTCTAAACATGCACTATTGAAAGTTTTGGATTTAATTGACAATTCTTCGTATTGTCACGATTTTAAATTTTACGTTTAGCGATCAAGTCTTCAAACTGATATGTTATGACAGCTTGGTGAATCTACTGGGGAGATTTTGAGAGTTTGGCTAAAAATTCTAAACATGCGCTATTGAAAGTTTTGGATTTAATTGGTTTTAGTTGATATTTAATTTAATTCTCTTTGTTTTAATTTTTTAATATATATATTAAATAAATAAATAAATTGCAATTTAGTTATTATCATGTTTTTATTTTGTATTTGTGATTTATTTATGTTATTTTGATATACTGCTTTGCACATTTTTGTACACTTTTGCACATTCACTTACATGCATAAGTTTTAGATCGGGACTCCATCTTTATTAGGAGAAAGTTAAATAGCTACACTCTTGTGAGGTAATAACCTCTGTACTTGCTAGGAAAACATTTTCACTCAAATCGAATCATTTCTATTTATAGCTTGTAATAGGTAAGGACTGGTGTGCATTATTTGTTCGTAATGGATGATGATATAAGGTTGATTTGGGAGCCTTTAGATGAATAAATCTTGACCCAACATATCATGAGCTATAGGAAGCTTGCCTAGGGTAGGGCCATACCAACCTTTTTAGAAAATAACCAATAGTTAGGACATTATATTTGTTTTATTAGTTGGTTGTTTTATTATGTCTATCATTTATTTGTTTTGGATTATTGATCCATATTTATTTGTATAGTCTCTAATTTTTTTTCATACATTATATCAGCATTATGCTTTAAAAGGGTGGTATTTGTCTTAGGTCAAGCATAGACAAAAAAAATAATAATAAAAGAGAAGTTCTCATGGAGCCATCAGTGGTGTCAACCTCTTGTAAGAATTATTTAAAAATTAAAAGCTATGCCAATTTATTTCGTAAAAATTACACAAATGTAGGATATGTGGGGCATTCTGATGCAATTTTTGTTTAAGGTGACATTGTAAAAAAGATAAGATAAAAAAGAGTCCAAAGAAAAAAAGGAAAAAAAATTTAAGATAGGTAAAGAGTTTGTCATCTTTTTCAAATTCAATCATTACATTCTGCATACATAATTAAAATGATTTGCATATTTTAGGTTACTCCATCTTTTTAGATACATTTGCATCATTTTCATACTCAGGAATTCATAAACATATTTTGTGTAGCATGCAAATTAAGAATTATTTTGTGTCATTTCTTCATTCAGTAAGATAATAGCATAAGTATTTTGGTTTAAACCTTTGAAATAAAAGAGTAGGAATAAGAAGCTGAAAATATAAGGAATCAATTAGAGGCCTAAATTAGTGCTTCAGAATGCAATCAAGAGGGATTTAGTTATAACATTCAAGAGAAGGCAAAATAGCTCGCTGAGTTGCCAACGATGGTTGATAGGCTCAAGGAATTTATTTAGGTGTCTTCTAAAGGGTCCTTACCAATTTTAGCTCAAGTAAGTCTGATGTTGTGATCAAGTGATTCCAGCTAGGCCTAGTACATTTCCCGAGCATGCTAAAGCATTTAGTGGTTTGAGCAATAATGAAGATTTGGATAAGATCATGAAAGAGATGAGTGATCTGACCATGCAAGTGTCTAAGCTCCAGAATTTGATTTCTATGACAGAGTTATTAGGTTCCATGCAACCTTTACTAATAATTTCAAACTCGAATTTGCATTCAAATCCTTTTTATGACTATTTTTGACCTCTTTTTCAAGCATCTAGGATTAGACCCCAAAACTTGATATGATCTCTGAGAAGTCTACATTTAAACTAAAATCTTCAACCTTTCATTCCCTAACCACCTGCTTAGCCAATTTCTTAACTCTGAACCTTTGCATCATTATCAAATCTTTGAACTTCTAGTCAACCTATTGCATAAAAATTACCTAAAAGAAGAAACAGTTACATTTTATCCCCATTTCATATGGAAAATTATATCTTTATTTGTTTTAGAGACACTTTGTTACCCGTACCTTTAGAGCCTTTAAAGCTTCCATACCTAAAATATTTTGACCCAAATGTGAGATGCAACTACCATGGTGGGATTATGGGGCATTCCATTGAAAATTGTGAGAGTTTCAAACACAAGGGGCAATCACTCATAGATGTGAAATAGTTCGATCCAATGACAATAGGGAGTTAAAGATTTAAGAACAATGAGAATGGGATGGCATGATGATGAACATGGATGGGGTTTTTGTTTTCAAATGATAAGTTGTTAAGAAATGAAATGCTTTGTGAATTTCTTCTATTTGCAAAATGTTTTTATGTTAATACAATGTTGTCTTTTTGAACTTAGATATATGAATTGTGGTTTGTCTTTAATTCTTGTCCCCTTTTCAATTTTCACACTTTTCACCAAAGAGCTTTGTCATTCATTCATTTATGTATGCATTTAATAGAATGCAATTCATGTGTGCTTTAAAAAGAAATATTTTCTTCAAGAATAATCCATGCAATTTCTTTTGCTATGATTTTTTACTAAGGATCAAAAGAATATTGATTTAAAAGAAGAGATATAGGAGATTAGTAAGAGATTTTTTACTCAAGGAAATGATCAACCCAAAGGATCTAGCTTAGAATTCGTAAAGGAAGAGTTGCTGGGAATCGTAGATGAAAGAGAAAGTATATAGCTCCTTAGAAAAAAGAATTCAAGCTATTGAAAGTATAAATAAATCTTATGATGATAAAGGAATCCAGTTAGTTTAGATGTTTGTTATTCCGTCCAAGAATTCAAGATTCCAACATTTACGAAGTATAAAATGAAACTGGATGTCTTGAGATACCATTTGGGCTCAATAACTAATCCACAAAAAATGGTTAGGTATATTGATGAAAAAAAGTCTACTTATTTCTACCTTTCAAGAAAGTTTGATTGGGATAACAGGTCCATTGGTATTTCATAGTTTAAAAGAGTAATCTAAATTTGTACTTAGAAAGATTTATCGTGGGCATTCTTGAAGCAATTTTGTCACATGTTTGAGATGGCTCAAGACCAATTAGCCCTTCAAAACATGAGAAAGAGCCCTAAAGAAAGCCACAAAAAACATGCTATTAGATGAAAAGAGGTTATATTGCAAGTCCAACCACCTTTAACTAATAAGGAGCTGAATTCTATATTTGTGGATATCTTTCCTTTTTTCTTATTATGATAAGTTGATTCGTAATACATTTTTAGAATTTACTGATTTGCTATTTGCTGTGGGTAGAATTGAGGTTAGGATAAAAATGAGAAGAATTGTGGATGCTAATGTGAATATTCATAATGAACAGCCAGGAAACTTTCGAGAAATACACTAAGAGATAATTGTTGAAAGGTGAAATTAGAGAAATCTCACCATGATACAATAAAGTTTGATGAATAATTATTTCTATTGGTCATCTTATAGTTCCCAATCGACGCCTCAGGCTGGTAATTTTCCTTAACCAACTCATTTGTGTTCTCTAGTTCCTTCTTCATAAACATTCATAGAACAAAAGATTAACCCAAGCCATTCATAAAGTCATAAAAGAAAGAGAGTTAAGGTGTATCATTCACTTCCAATGTTTTACATTAAGCTTGTCACCATATTTATCAAGAATCTTATGATTTTTGTTATCCTTACAATACCCAAAAAGCCTCTTTACCCAAAGTGGTATAATCCCAGTGTTAAGTGTGAATTCTAAAATAGGTTAAAAGGTATTCCATAGAAGATTGTACTGCTTTCAAGGATACCATTCAAGCTTTCATTGATGCAGATCCTGTAAAGTTGAAAGAACTATTTAGTGATTTTGATGATTGATAGTGGAAAAGCTTTCATTGATGCAGATCCTGTAAAGTTGAAAGAACTATTTAGTGATTTTGATGATTGATAGTGGAAAAGTTATGAGTCCATGATGCTAAAGTTAAATCACCAAGTGGGAAACTTTTATTTGTAAATTTGAGTGTCATCTCAAAAGTACTATTGGAAATATAAATTTTTAAGTCTGGTTTAATTGTTTGCATTGTATGAATAGATCTTGTGTATCATAAGTGTTTCATGGGTTTATATTGTCATTGGATATTTTCAATTTCTTTTAAATTTTGAAATTATTAGTTTTTTTTTTAAAGAAAATTAGTAAAAAAGGGAAAATGTTAGATGTGCATGAAGCCCTACATAGTTAAATCCTATAGTTATAGAAAGAGAAATGCCATAAAAAAAGAAAAAAAAAGAAAGAAAAAGAAAGACAAAAAATGAGAAAATGAAAGTTTTAAGTATCGGAACAGTTGGTGATCATTATTAGGAATTTTTCAAATGTCTAAACACCAATTCTTAAATCATCTAGATGACTGCATTTCATTAGCCATGAGCCTTCAAAAATCATGTAAACCTTGTCTTCGCCTGATAATGTTATAATATCAAAGAGTGATATTCTTTTCCAAAACAATGAACAATGAAACTACTAATTGAAAAAGAAAAAAATGTGATTCCTAGAAGATAATGCAAACATGACATTTTTTTTTAGAATTTAGATATGGTAATTTGATGTGCTAATGTTACGTTGTAGCCCAAAAATTTTCAAAAGTCAAAGCCACCATAAGTCCTATAAACTAACCTTAAAATTACCAACGTTTAAGGTCTTTACCCAAAAATTGGCCTGGCCCATGTGTCTTAGGGACACGTTGTTCAAACTTTCAACTTTTCAGCTCCTTACCCAAAAATTAGATTGGCTGATTTGTTTTAGAGGCATGTTGCTCAGACTTACCAATCTTTCAACCCTTTACCTAAAAATTGGCTTGGCCCATGTGTCTCAAGGGCACATAGATCAGAAACTTACTAATCTTTTAGTTTTTTACCCTAAAATTAGCTTGATCAAGTGTCATGGGGGCACATTATTAGAGAAGAAAGACTTTATTGCTTTTAAGATAACTTAAGTTATTCTCTACCCATTTATTCTATTTAGGGAGTGACATGAACCATTTAACACCTTAAATGGGTTCATTCTATTTAACCATTTTTTCATTCCTTTTATATGGTCTTTTTTCTCACAATAACTTTTATTAAGGGTGATTTGTTAAATTAGAGCACCTTTCATAAATTACACCTACTGGCAAAATGGATTAAGGTAGGAGTTATGAGGGACATGTCAAAAAAAAAGAGAGAAAAAGAAAAAATATGAAAGAAAAAAGGACAAAGACAAAGAAAATGATTATGATACCATACACTTAAGAAATTTGAATAAATCTAAATAAAGTCTTGACAAATCCAAAATTTTAGGAAAGAAACAAGGAAAAAAACAAAAAACAAAAACAAAAAGTGAAAAGCCAATAATTCTAAAAAAAACAAAAACTTTTGAAATGAAAACCTCTATTCAAATTCATTTTTTCTAAAAGGGAATTATTTTTTAATTTAAATGATTATGCTTGAAATGGCAAATGGTTGTATTTTATCGTTCCTTCACAAATGTAAATTTATCCCTTGTTACCAATTGAGCTTGATTAAATTCTTTCAAAATAAACATTAACTGAGGATCATCCTTCACATTGGGGGGTAAAAAATGATGTATTAAGGGGTTAAAAATGATGATGCCCAAATGAAATCTCGTATGTTGGGGCAAAGATGTAATATAAAAGTTTTTAAAAGTTTTGAATTCTACTTGAAAAAAAGAAGTGAAAGTATTAAAAAAAGAAAAAAAAGAAAAAGTAAGAAAAAAAAAACTAAAAGAAAGGAAGAACAAGAAAAAAAGAAAATGAAATGAAATGAATCGCTGGAAAGCACACGAAATTGAAAAAAATATACCTTAAATGGTTGGAAAGCACATGAAATTGAAAAAAAATATACCTTAAAATAGATTTTTCAAATAAAGGAATGATCTTTGGTCTTAATTACTTTTAAGCACTTGTTTTAGGCTTGTTTATCTCTTTATTTGAAAACTTCAAACCTTAGCTTATGTTATATCCTATGAAAAGTCTATACTGGATCAAACATAGATGCTTAAAAATTGAATAGTTTCTCTTAGAAAAATGGCCATAAAACCTATGAATCTTTTAGTTTATCTTTATTACCTAATTTTCTATGTGGACTATTATCCTTTTGGTTGGATAAGTTTGAATTCTTAAATGTGTTGTGCGAAAATCAATCAATTAAAAAAAAAAAAAACAAAGTAAAACAGAAAAAATGAATGTGGTTTTAAGGTAAAATCTTTACAAAAGGGCAGTGTAGAGTAAATCTTGAAAGTTACCCCTACTACTGAATGAGATGGATGCTGAACAAGGATAAGCCAAATTTTTTTAAAAGATCTAAAATATCGAAGCCCCAAAAGTTTGAGAATGGTTGATTTAAAAAATCTAAACTTTTTCTTCATTCCCAAATAACCTTTCAAAATCTCAAGCTTTTACAGCTAACTTTGACATATATCAAAATGTCACATTTCAAGAAGTGTTTAACATGTATGATTTTCAAGGGATTCATGTTTTGAAAAAACTTATGTTTCATCTATGAGCTTGCATAAAAAAAGTATATGCTTTATTTATCCCTTTTAAGTAAAGAACCCCTTTTAAATAAACAGAAACCTTAGTGTGCTCAATTTTTCAATTCATATGGAAAAATTTTTTTTACCTCTTTCATTTCAGTTTAAGCCCAATTTAGCTAGCACCCAAATTTAAGCTTAGATTAGCTAGCATCGACGACATTCTAAGCCCAGTTTAATTGGTATCGATGAAAATTTAAGCTCAGTTTAACTGACACCTAAGTTTTAAGTCTAATATAGTTGGCATACAAGCTTAGATTAGCTAGCACATAAACCCAAATTAGCTGGCACTTAGGATTTAAGCCCAGTCTAACTGACACATAAGCCTATTTTAATTGGCATGGCCCATATTAGTTAAAAAAGTATACACCCTTTTTATCCCCTTTAAGTGGTGAAATCATTTTAAATCAACATAAATCTCTAGGTCTAGAATTATCCAATTTATTGGGAGAGAGAATTTTAACCTATTTCATTTCTAATAGGGATTATCAGTTCTTTAAAAAAATTTAAGTCTACATAAGACTTAAGCTTAATTTAAATGGTACCAATAAAGATTTAAGCTTAGTTTAATTGACCCTCAATAAAGTTTTAGCCTAATTTACTTGGCACCCAATGAAATATTTAAGCCTAGTTTATCGACACCCAATAAAGATTTAAGCCTAGTTTATCTGACATTCATTAAAAGATTTAAGCCTAGTGTAATTAGCACCAATGAAGATTTAAGCCATTTTAGCTGCCACTAATGAAGATTTAAGCCCAATTTATCTAGCACTTGTGAAAAGATTTAAGCCTAGTTTATTTGGCACATAAGAAAAATTTAAGCTCAATTTAGCTGGCATCTAATAAAATTTAAACCTAGATTATCTAGCATTTAATGAAGTTTTAACCTCAGCTTAGCTAGCACTTAGTGAAAGATTTAAGCTCAAATTATCTAGCATCGATGAAAATTTAAGCCCAGTTTTGCTAACACCCAGTGAAATATTTAAGTCCAGCTTAGGTAGCACTCAATGAAAGATTTAAGCCTAGATTATCTAGCACCAATAAAAATTTAAGCCAAGTTTAATTGACACCCAATGAAAATTTAAGCCCAGATTATTTAGTACCAATGAAAATTTAAGCCCGGTTTGATTAGCACCCAGTGAAAGTTAAGCTTAGATTATCTAGCACCTAATGAAATTTAAGCCCAATTTAATCGGTACCTAGTGAAAATTTAAGCTTAAAATTAGCTGGTAAGAAAGCCTAGATTAGTTGGCATGCAAGCCTAGATTAGCGATCACTTTATTCGACTTACGATTTAATCTCGATCATTTTATTTGACTTATGATTTACTCCTAATTATCCTTATCTTTCGACTTTCGATTTAATCTTGGTCATCTTAAGTAAAAAAAAATCAAAAAAGGAAAAAAAACCAAAATCAAAACCAAAACAAAAAAAATATTGCATTAGCAAGTAATATATGGACAAAATTGTTATCTATATATTTTCCTTATTTTTTTGTTTTCAGAAATATGCCAAAAAGGGACAACTATAGACGCCTAATTTTATCCAAGATATTTTATTACTTTAAACTAGATTTGATTTGCAATTGGATTTTGACTATAATTTTTTTAAGCTTGTTACATGGGTTATTTTTAATACTCAAAGATGAGGCTCAATGTGGGTCTTATGGTAAGGCCCATTGCAATGGCTCGAATGAGCTCTGAAAGTGGCTCAATAAAAAGGTCCATCTTTAAAATAAAATAGTAATAATGATAAATAACAAATAATTAAAAATCTTGGCAAAAAAATTTTCAAAAAAAATAAAAATATAAAAAATAATAGTAAGCTAAATAAATAAAAAATGATGAAGTCCAAATAAAATAAAGGCAGATTTGGCCTTGTGAAAGGTTATTTAAAATGGCTAAGACCTATGTGAAACAAGAGAGAAAGAAAAGCCATGCATTTGGCTTAGGCTTGCATGCATGAAGCAAAAAAAAAAAAAACCAACCAAAAAAAAAAAGAAACTAGTTGACGTGAAAAATGACAAAAAAAAACATGGTTTTATGGCTTAGTACGTTGGGGCATTTGGGGGGGGAAGCATCAAACCAAAAAAGAAGAAAAATTGAATAAAGTAGTGGGAAATTCATTAGAGGAAAAGAAAATTGTATGAACTTGACAACATAGATGCTGGGCAAGAAAAAAATGGAAGCTATGAGCTAGAAGAAGAATAAGCAAAAAATGATTAAGTAAATAAAAGCAAAAAAATTACAAAAATGGGAAGAGAAAAAATTGAACAAAAAAAAGGACAACTTGCAGTGAACTAAAAAAAAACTTGATAAGAAGTAGCAAAAAAAAATGTGAAAGTGATAAGTAAGTGAAAAAAGATTGAAGGGAGAAGGAAAAAGGGTAGCATGAAGATGTGGGGCAAAAAGCTAAAGAAAAACCTACATCAATAAAGGTATGATGATAGTAGAAACCAAAATGGAGGAATGCCTGTGAACTAAAAAGAAACAAAACAGAAAATAAAAGTAAGAAAAAACATGAGAAGAGAAACTAGACTGGTAGTACCCCAAAAAATTGAAAGTTGAAGTGGCGAATGCCAGAGAAAGCAAGATCAAAGACCAAAAAATAAAACAGATAACAGGTAGAAGAAGAAAAAAGTGTAAAAAAAATTGGAATTGACCGATTAAAAGGAGGGTAAGAAGGAAAAGAAGTGATATGGAGCACTATAGGGCTATGAGAAATCTGAAAAACCAATAAATGCAAAGAAAAAAGCTAGGCGAATGTCGTAGTAGGTGGAAAAGAAAGAAGACAAAAAGAAGGAATAGAACAAAAAAACGTGAGCAAAAAAGAAGTAAATAGTGACAGTCATACATCCAAAAACAAATTAAAGCAGTAAAAGCAGAAGATGAAACTATAACAAACCTACACTAGATAAGGAGAAAACAGCAACCAGAAAAAGATAAAATTCCAACGAAAAAAATTGACCATGCAAATAAAAGGTAAGTAGTAGTAGGAAACATAAAAAGATAAAATAAAAACAGGTAAGTGAAAAATTAATTGATACCAGTTTTATGGGAGTTGTGAGGGTGTTAATCCTACCCTATGTGTAACTGACTCCCAAATCCAATTCTATTTTCGTAGACCAAAGTTATCTTTTTAATAAACTTTAACTCATTTTATTGGTTTATTAAAAAGATAAAATTTTGGATGGTCAATCATACCTTTAAAAAAAGATTGGTGTCGATTCCTCGTATTTTCACAATTTTAAATTTTATATCCAGTGATTGAGTTTTCGAACCAATACATTATGATAGCAACAAGTTTTTTGATTTTTTTTCTCAGCCAAATTTGCCTTGTTTTCAGAACTAGATTCAATTTTAATTCTAACATTTTTAAATATGCAATCTTTAATAAAATGTCATTCCTTTTCACAATGGAAACATATTTTGTTCTTGTTAAATTTGGATTTCTTGAATCCCATCTTTTTTACTTTAAATTGTTCTAAGTTTTTTCAAAAGACTTATGTGATTTTTTAAAATTTTGTTCACTCACATAGATCACATTGGAACCTTTATGGAAGAGTGCATCTATTACATGATTTTTTGCTTTAATCTGTAAATGGGTATGATAATCTTCAATAGTAAAAGTATTTTTTTAATACAAAACTTTTTTTTTAATATCCATTCCAAGAAAGAGGAAGTTTAGATAAAATAACTCTAACTTGAAGTGAATCAGGAATCTTAATTTCTAACTCACTTAAAAGGTAGAATTTGCAACTCATACACCTGGTACATGATTAGTTTGTCATTAGTTATGAAAAATTCATAGTATTTCAAGCCAAAACCTTATCAATGCCTTTCTTTTAATTCATGTACTTATGTTCAAGAGCAGTTTAAATTTTTGGTATTTTCATATTTCTATATCATATAGTGAATCTAAAATGTAACCTTGACATACTAGTTCATCTTTTTCACATTTGCTTCTTGTTGCCTTAACAACATTAAAGTCTTAGAATTGGTTCAAGAATTGATTCCATATTTTGATCAAGTACATAAAACATCTTTAATGCAATTAACAATAAAACTATTTTATTCTTTCACCTAGTGTAGTTGGATTCATTAACAATCAAGTTTGATTACATCTTGATTTTGAAAATGAATATTTATATTTGAATCTAAATCAATAGCAGTAAAGGCAATAGTAGATGTATTAGCCATGCTAATTGCCTTTAAATTGTTAGAAAATTTTAAGAAAATAGAATAATAAGAAAGAAGAAATATGGCTTTAAGGCATGAAAAACAGTATTTTAAAGGTAATTATGTCGATAGGATATAACAAAGGCTTAAAACTCTCAAAATCAGAATCAATGAAATTGGTCATATAGAAAGATCTATTTATAATAAACAAAAAGTCACAAATTTCTATTCAAAAAATTATGACAATCTGTATAGTTAGGTTTTTCTGTTTAAATAAGCTTAATCAGAATAAAAATAATATTGATTTATTAATTTTCAAAATTTTAACAAGAAAAAGATTTAAAAAATTAATTTATTTACTAAACAAGCCTAAGTGCCCAATTTTTTACTTTTAAAATTGTTTGACCTACTTAAAAAATTTTTAGTAAGCCTAAATGACTTAACCCACTGTAACACTTAGTTTAATTACTTAAATAACACTATTAGTCTCATTTAAACTACATATAAATTATCTTTCTATTCAATTTAGGATACACTATATTCTAAACTACCAATAATACCCCACTAGTTTGGAATGTTGGTGCTTAATCTTTAACCTTTAGAATAAATAAATATTATAAATAAAATAATGTATCTTTCAATTTAGAGCTTCAATTAACAAATATAATTGAAGTATTCTTGTGAGATTGTTGGTTGGAGTCATACCCTACAATCACTAAAATGGTATCGTTGACTTCTATAAGCTGCCAAAAAACCTTTTCCATTTGTGTATTCGATATTACACAAATAGTAATAACCTATTACAGTGAAACAATATTAATAATATGAAAAAAAAAGGTGTTTCATTATAAACATAACACAAACATAATAAAAATAATAACTTGAAGGATCTTCAACCCATTCTTATATGTAATGGCATTCCTTAGCATTCTGCCATTTGCTACAAAACCTTTCCATTTCAATAGAACATATATGAATTATATATATGGGGTGCAAACACCAAGGACATTGGTAGCAATTTTATTTTTTGAGTCATGTATCTAGGCCTATCAATTATGTTTACATTGACTTTGAAGTATGTCCTATCTAAGGCACACAAACAACCCTTGAACCATTTTCATTTATTATCTGTTGAATTTTTTAGTCTCAGTTCAAGTTTTTTAAACAACAGCATATGCAATCTTAAAACAGAATTCAACATAGAATGGAATTGTCTACTAATCATCTCCTTAGATCGGGCCACTTAATGCTTTATAACCTTATTTTTTGTATGATGGACCACGATGTGGAGGAAGCTAATAACTAGTTCTTTTATTGACATATATCTAGATGACTGTATCCGCTTTTTGTTTTAAGCAAATAATATAATTTTGTAAAAACTCTTTTGTCTATTCTAGTATTATCTACACATTGTCTATCGCTATAAAAAATCATTGCATTTAAGCTTTACTTTTTAATATATAGCCTATCATAAGATGTTCTACCATAAGATAGTCTATGTCATTTTCTAATATTCATGTGTAATAAAGTTATAACAACAAAACATAACACAAGTAACAAAGTCTCTATCTGGTTCAAATGAATCATTAGCATTGTAACCAATTGCATCTTCGTTCATAGCGATAAATCAACCATAACTATTTAAAACACAGAATCTCGTTAAAGTTGAAAACATAAATGGAAGGCAAATCTTGGCACATGGTACATGGAATCTATCAAACATTATCAAAGAAAATATAAATCAGTAGCAAAAAATTTATGGATTAAGGAGCTAAAACAAATAAACCACAAAACAAATTTGATATATCAAAAACAAAAATCTAGATCTAAACAACATCTAAAAATATGAAACAAAAAAAAAAAGAAAATATTGTAATGCAACAAATAGTACAAATAAGATAAATAGGTATCAAAAAGTACACACGCCATTTTTTGTAAAAATGAAAATAAAGTTAATAGGTAGAAGATTAAATGACAGATGTTTAAGCTGAAGTTGGTTAAAAGAGAATAGTACTTGCTTTAAGCTAAGATATGTTAAAATCAAAATTAGAAACATATTGATTATTGAAGCATAATGAAGACATCAAATAAGACATTTCATATATAAAAACACCTTATTTGATGTATAAAATATAGGTTCTTCTATGTTACGATTAGATATTATAACGTTTATATTGTCAGAACATTGTTTTTAAGAGAAAAAACAAAATTTTAATATGTGGTAATTAAGACGTTTGTGAGAAGAAACATTTTAATTGATAACCAATTAAGGTGTTTTTCAGAGAAAACGTCTTAATTGATGGACACTTCAATTTTTGTCAAACTATGATTGAAAATCATTAATATCATAACATAGTCTTTGAGACATAAAAAAAATTAATAATTATCA